>CM038797.1:12403729-12685245 GCA_021764765.1 Vicia sativa
AAGAAAATAATTAATTAACAATATATCTAGAAATAAATTGTAATGAGTAATCATTTAAAAACAAAAATTAATTAACTAAATTAAACATTAACTAGTTAGCGTAAAAAAACATAATTAATTAACAATATAGCTAGAAATAAATTGAAATGAATAATCATTTAAACAAAAAATTAAATAACTAAGAAAAGAGTGTTTTAAGTAATCATGCTGGTCGAAAGATAAAATGGACAAAAAGTTGAAAGTCCAACGGCAACACAAGATAATACATAATCTACTAGAACAAATTAAAACCAAAATTCAAACTCAAAAACAAATGAAATTTAAATTAAAATCCTAACGACCGTGAAAGATGATGGATACTAAGGAAAGCGCGCGGGCTGGGTAGACGGCGGATTGAGTGGGTCAAGAGTGGAAGATGGTGGAGCCACTGCTGACAAAGAAAGAAGGGATGGTGTTTGAAATAAGGATGAAGGTGTGACAAAGGTTGTTATTGTTGGGGTTTGTTGGATACTGATAGCTTGTGAGGTTGAAGAGGATGTCACTAAGAAGGAGGTTGACGCAGGAGTAAGCTACGGTGGTTTACAGCGTTGGAATGGCATCGTGGTTGTTAAAGGAAAGAAAAGCGAGTGATACGGTGGGTGAAGGAGGTCACTTGGAGGATGTTACGGCCAGGATTGTTGGGAGGAAGAAACAGGGAGATGGAGGTTATGTGATTTGGTCGGTGGGTGTTTGGATGAGATGGTTGTTATTGATGAAGGGTGGCTCATGGAGGAGAGGAGAACAAGGGCGGAGGTCCGTTGGGAGAAACAGGTTACGAGGTGATGGAGAGTGAGAGACGGTGGTTATAGGGGTTCACGAGACAAATACATTACGAGTGAAGATGAGGTGTGAGGTTCAAGTGTTGGCTCAAGGTTGGGGTGATGAGAAAAGTATATTTATTTTTCCGTGTTCATTTTTGGTTTCTAATTTTGACCATTTTTATCCGTTGCCTCTCTTTCCGCTTTCAGATTTTGCCCCTTATTAACAATTGTATCAACATATATATACTAAAGTTATTTTTCAAAATGCCAAAATGCCCTTAATATAAAATGGGCCACAAAATGGGTCAAGTAAAATTAATAAGCCCAAAAGTAATTTTTGTTTGATTTTTGAGATAAAAATGGACACCTAAAATTGTCAAAATGGTAAAAGTTCGACAATAAATTATCCGAAAAATAATATGAGCACATTAAAATAAACTACGAGTCTTGTAAATTAAAGAAAATTATTGAAATGGTTAAAATTAAAATAAAATGATAATAAAGAATACCCGATTTTAAAATACTTACGCTTAAATACGAGTCTTCAAACCGTGATCGAAAAATTAGGAGAACACATTTTCATGATCTACGCGACAATAGATTCAAAAAGCGAGTGAGTAAAATGAAAACTTGAAATATTTTCTCCGCTAATTTTCGCAAAGATCGAATTGCTTTTAACAATCGCTTATAAAATCGAAATATTGATATCATCGATATATAAATAATTTGAAACAATGCAATAAACAAAAAGAGAGGTAAAATGCATGAAGTGAGATAATGTATTTTACAACTAAAACGATGCAAACATCAATTTAAACTAACTTTGGTCAATTTAAATACGACAAAATGATGCAAATGCAATGTGAATGAACGTTTTTAAATATAAATACAATGCAAGTAGAAAATAGCAGGTAAAATTTGGGTGCAACACACCCCTTAGGGTATCTTCTCGCTGCCTTACGAATTCAAATGGTCATGTCCCTCGAACGTAGGTATTCTAGCACCGCTGCCTTCAAAACAAATAATCATAGTCCCTTCATAAAGATCATAGACCCAATGATGTCGCCCACGAATACATGATCTTGACCCTCGATTGTCGCCACGAAAATGATGATAGTCCTTCGAATGTGCTAGGATACTTCCTACAAGTTGCCTTCTATGACCATCCGATGTCCCTTCAATGTCCTCTTACATCCAACGAATTGTGGTTACCTACCAACTAATGGATAGCGCTATTCTAAAGGAACGAAAATAACACAAAACGACCATTATGAGTAGGTAATAAGACTTTTAGTTGCTTGCTCTATCAAAATACTTTTACACCACACACTTTTTCAAAGTTCAAATTCTTTTCAAAGCGAAACATTTCCGAACACTTTGTATACATTCCTACATGAATCATTACAAAGTCAAAGCGAAATGCCTTTTCAAAACATTTTTGTCAAACACACGTAAAGCAATTTTAAAATGATCTAAGAGCAACTAAGAGCCCGAGATAACTACGGATGGAAAGGGTGCTAATACCTTCCCTTTTCATAACCTTCTCCTTACTCGTAATCTAACGAAGGTCTTTTTCGTACTTTTTACCTTCCTTAATTGGATAAAAGAAAAGTCGGTGGCGACTCTTGCTATCCGCATTTGCAATAAAAATCTCAAAGTCGCTTCACCGATACATGTAATCAAGCGATCATTGGGATGCACTCAAAAAGAGAGAACCTTAAGGATTTCTAGATCATCTTTTATTACTTCGCTTGACTTGCTTGCTTTATCTTTAAGGGTTGCTTGGGTATTATATTAGTGGGGATCCTACACCGGATCCGGCTTTTAGGTAAGTAGCAACAAATCATCGCGACCGCTAGACGATATCAAAACGGTCAACATGATGGCTACGTTAGTGTGACACTTGGATGTCCCGATACTCTTCATTCCCAAGTTGAGGATAGTATTTGGCTTTTGCGTGGTGTCATCAAGCACTAACTAAACTTTTAGAACCTTAATTGACCCATCTTGGCCATTAGAAGGTAGTGAGATGGCCGGCTTGGTGCATTTAAGGTTGGTCGATACTCGATGCTACGCATTAAGATCAAACTTTTGGGATATTTTCGTCGACCACTTGGTAGTCGATTGAAATAAACGCCTACTAGAAAGATCAATGATATGGGATTCCTAGAACCCTACATTATTATATAGGACAGGATGAACCAACTCAAACTTTTGGTAGGGTAATCACTTATACCTCTTGCAAGCCTTAAACCTAGGCTCATTGTGTGAATTGTTCAGGTGTGCTAAACATGACATCATGACATCATCGCATTGCATATCATTTCTAACTATTTCAAGGACCTATGGATTTATCTTTGCTCCGCTTTTGTAGGGTATTATGGCTTCTAGAAAGACTATCCAATCAACTTACATGGGTATACCTTCTCACTAAAGAATTGGTTTCGAGATTCTGATCATGCCCAGCTCATCAAAAGACATGGTTATCTACTTGACTTGGTTATCTCCGGTTTTGAAGAAGATATGATGCACGTCTTATTCCAATTCTTTGATCCGAAACACCATTGCTTTACACTCCCAGATTATCAGTTGGTTCCTACCTTGGAAGAGTTCTCTAAGCTACTTGGGATACCCATTCTTGACCAAATGCCAATTGGGAAACCAGAAGTGGAGTTAAGGGTTTACTTCAAGTTTCGATTAAGAAAGCCCGAGAATTCCTCAAAGTTATGAGTTTCCATGCATTCAAGACATTGTGGCCTTGCTAATCTATGGTTTGGTTCCATTCCTAACTCGATCAATTCATAGATGTCAATGCCATCAAGTTGTTCCTTACCCGTAATCCCGTGCCTACTTTACTTGGAGATATTCTACATTCTCTCCACACTGCACTACTAAGAGACAAGGAACTCTCATGTGTTGCATACCGTTATTTCCTGTGGTTTATTTCGCACCTTCCTCCATCGCTTTTGAAGAATGAACAAAGAATGAAGTGGTCTCAAAGGCTAATGTCACTCTCTCATTCAGATATCCGTTGGAATCTTTTCTCTCAAAAGGACTTCACATTCATTGAAGGCTGTGGAGAATTCCCAATGTACCACTCTTGGTATAAGGGAGGTATTACTTACAATCCTTCTTTAGCTCTACGTTAGTTTGGTTTTGCTCGAAGAGATGGTCTACATGATATGCTTCTCCAAGATATTGTGTTCGACTACAACCATGATCTCCAGAATTACCGACGAAGGTTCATACACGCTGGGGCATGGTAAAGAAGATCGATACCAAGACTTTGGGGCACCAAAACTCCATTCCTTGGGAACCTTACCTCAAATGGGTGAGAGCTCGAGCTCAAAACCTCATGATGCCATTCACGCATGTTTTACCAAGAATTATGGAACCATATAGGTGACGTATTCTATCTTGTTATCCATCCCGACATGCCTACCGATTTTGAAGACTTGAAGAGATCCCGGATTCGGCTTAAAGAAGAAAGGGATACATTCAAAGTTCAAATGCAAGCGAGAATAAAGTACTTGAGTTGACAAAGCTACTTCACGAGGAGCGGAACATCAACGCCACTACCTCGGCACCAAGAGGAAAAAAGTGGACACTAATACGATAATGGAGTGCGTTAGCCACATGACAACAAATCTAGTCAAATCAATGAACGATGTCTTCAAAGGCATAAGAGCACTCCCAATAATCGCTTTGGTTAGTACAACATATTTTAGAATGACCTCCTTGTTTGCGAGAGAGAGGTGAAAAGTAAACGCGGTGGTACAATCCGACAAGTGTGGAGTGAAAGTCTCAAATTTATTAAGGCGAAAATGCCAAAGCTAGCACTCATCTTGTTACAAGATTCGACCGACATAACCATAACTTCATTGTCAAAGAGACAATCGATCACAATGAGAGTTTGCTAGGCAAGAGTAGTGGTTAAACTACCATCTCTTGGTGCGATCGTGAAAAATTTCGTGCCTTCAATGCCCCGCCTCATATCATTGCGGCGTGCACATGTTCATCAAGATGCACTAGTACTTCTTTCTCCAATTTACAAGTCTCGACCTTGCTCAACGATACAACAATGCCTTGAACAAGTAGCAAAAGCGATTATTGGTCCGCTGCACGAAGGGAAGTAGTTTGGCATAACGACCAAATGCGGAGAAATAAAAAGGGTCGTCCCAAGAGCAAACGATAACAACCGAAATGGACGACGTTGATAAACTAGAAAGAAAATGTGGTCTATGTCGTCAATCCGACACAATCGAAAAAATTGTCCCCAACGTACAAGCTCAACATCCTAAAATTTATATTTCATTTATCCGCACTTTTAATATTGTAACAAATCTTCTTCTTTTCATTAATAGCATTTATTACAAACACCAATACAGACAACAAAATTAAAAACTACACGATTAAAACAACAACATGAAAATGACGATCAACAACACAAAAATTATTTAAGACACTACAACCGTCAAAACAATCTCATCGAACCATACATCATCGCAATAACGCCGACGCTTTGACTTCCTCCAACCAAATTCGAGGTTGCCATTCATGGTTCATGGTTGTTCTCTTCTCGATCCTTCTAATTTCATCACCAACTTCTATTTCTCCCTCTAACCAACACATCAACTTTTTTCGCTTTGACCATGGTAAATATGTGCCAAAATTTCATTTTCATTGAGGTTTTGAGGCCGAAAACAACGTATCCATCTCTGGTATGGATGTATGGAGATGTCATGATAGAAAAAAAAAAGAGAGTAACAGAGAATAAGAGAGAATATAAGAGAGAATATGAGATGAGAAGTTGAAAAAATGTGAAAAATGAAGGAGGGATGGGTGTGTATTTATAAAAAAAAAAAATACATGTAGGAGCCATCTGAAATGACTCCTACATGTAAAGTAATAGGAGGAGATGCCATCCTAGATGGCTTATTGATGAGTAGGAGCCATGTGGGGTGGCGCCTATGTGTTAAGTTTAAGAGCAGGAGCCATCTGACTCCTATGTGTTATTTTGTCATGAAAGTTGATTATTTGCGTAAATTTTTTCAAAAGTTGATTATTTTTGTATTTTTTTTTAAAACTTAGTTAGTTCAAAAAAAAATTCAACTATTTTTGCCTCTTGTTTAACATACTCTACCTCTTGAATTACATCAAGATTTTCTGCTCACGCACGCCCCATTTTGACAAGAATAGGTTTCACCAAAGCACTTCTAGCAAAGTTTTGAAGTTTGGTTGGCATGGTAGTAGAAAACAATAGAGTTTGTCGTTGAGCTTTGAAGTGATCAAAAAAAATATCTTATACCATATTCAAATCCCAAATCTACCAATCGATCATCCTCATCTAACTTCAAATACATGCAATTATCAAGATTCATTTTCTTCTTGGGACATCTTCACACCCTTTTCGTATCAACTGTCTAGCAGTCTGAAGCTTTCCTGCCAACTCCTCCAACCTGGTAGCAGCAATCCAACCAGGAGGATGTTTCAGATTATTTTAATAACAACTTGATTTCCATTCATTCCTTCAACACCTCCAATTTATAATTATCTATTTGTTCCTCCTTGGAAGCTTCTTCATTTGGTGGAATCCGGGTTGTTTCATTAATTGGATCAATGATAATAAACTCATGTGTCTCGCAAGCCACATTGAAATGGGCAGCTTTTTCATCTGTTTGAACATGTGGTTCAACTTCCTTTGATTTCAGTGATTAATCTATCGATTCATCAATAGTGTTGTGAGCCCAAACTGGCTCTACTGTTCCATCCATACTATACTCTGTCATATTATGTAGAACTTCTTCATCATTAATTTCATTAGAAGACAAAATTTTAGCTTGTTACAAGAAAACTTTTCATTTCCATGTCCACCTGCATGATCAGTTTCCATTTCCTTGTCTTCAACTCTTTCACCAGTGAAGCTATTCGCATTCAGCATTTCACCTGCCAACCCATTATTTGAAGCTATTTTCTTGGCTTCAAGATATTCTGAAACTGTGTGAGAATAAGCATAAAATGGGCAGAAAAAGTTTCCCTTTGCATCCAACTGAGCATTTGTACCCAGAAGTTTTTATGCACTATCATTGAGAAAGTGGTAGTTTTACAAAGGCAAAATACTTTTTCCCCCCTTTTTGGCATATGTTTATCAATGTTCATTACCATTACCAAACGCCATTTATTGACTTTTTGTCTTCTACAGGACTTAAACCTAGTACAGTAAACTAGTATGCGGTTGTCACTTACCACTACAACACATCAGAATTTATGCTTATTTACCCATTCTAGTTTTTATTCTAAGTCATCAACTCTATCATTCCTTCTTCTCTCTTTTCATCCCATCCACACCTCTTTTTCTTATCACAACATGCAACAAATATTAAACATTTTTCACAAAAGCTGTTATTAAATATTATTTTCATATTATCATATTAATATATTAATAAACATATTAATATAATCATATTAATAAACATAATAATAACCATATATTAATAAACATAATAATAATCATATTACTTTTATGATAATATTATCATAAATATATTAATATAATATTAATATAATCATATTAATAAACATAATAATAATCATATATTTTTCCACATAATAATAACAAAATTATATATTAATCATAATCATGATAAATAAATATTAATATGAATATTAATATAATCATATTAATAAACATAATAATAACCATATATTTTCCCACATAATAATAATTATATATTTTTCCACATAATAGTAACAAAATTATATATTAATCATAATCATGAAAAATAAATATTAATATGAATGCTAATATAATCATATTAATATACATAATAATAACCATATATTTTCCCACATAATAATAATCATATATTTTTCCACATAATAATAACAAAATTATATATTAATCATAATCATGAAAAGTAAATATTAATATAATTAAAAATATTAGCATTTTCAAATATAAATATTCTATAACTAAATAATTTTTTTCGGATACAAAACTAAATATCTAATGTTTTATTTATATATACTTGCAGTATATAATTTTCACGTTAATATATGTATCATTTATAAAATAAATCAACAAGAGTTAAATGGTCTAGTGGTTAAATACTATAAAACTATATACATGTCATTGGTTCAAATCTTGTCTAAAATAGACGTAAATGACACTAGGGTATTTTGCCTTTGATCACTGGAGTTTTGCATGCTTCGAACTCGTCGGAGTTAGGGTTCAAATTAGGCGGCATTGCAAGAACGTGGCACCGCCGTACTCTTCTTGGATGTCGATGAACTCGAGTTTTCGTTGCAGAGATTTGAGGCAGTTGTAGAGGCTATCTTCGTCGGAGGCTGTGCCACTGGTGTAAAGACATTTTGATTTTATGGAGGGGAGGGATGGTGGCGGTTCGGAGACGGGTTTTGGATCTAGAACCATGGCGGAGTGGACAGAAAGGTAGATAATTTGGGGAATATTTCTTTGGGTGTTCTACTAATTATGATGGTTCCATCGATTAGGATTACTAGGTTTTGATTAAGGAAGGAATACAATGTGGGTTTGGTGTTGTGAGGAATACAATGTGGGTTTGGTGTTGTGAGAGAAGGGTGGTTCTCAAAATCTCTTCTATTTCTAGAATGAGTTTGATATTGATGACCAATTAGGGATGTCAACGGAACAAGGAATTTTGAAGGATGCATCTCTACTCCCTGCTCGCCCCAAATTTATTCTCCATCCCTATCCCTAATCCCCATTATAGGGAAATATTTTCCCATCTCCATCCCACAGATTTCCACGGGGATCCAAGGAGGTCGAATCTTAAGAAAATTTATGTGCTTTTCTATCAAAACTAGTTAGAGACCTGTGCTCCCGCACATGTGAATTTTTTTGTGAATTTTTTTAATATTGACAAAATAATTTTTTTTATATACATATGAAAAATTCATATTTATTGGAAAAGTACAATGAAAAATTATAAAATCAAAATATTACAACAAATAATATAATTATACAAAATATAATGATAAATTTGACAAATAATGTATTTAGATACACATGAATTTAAATTGAATTACGAATGTTAAAATAAACCGACTATATTAAGTAATTTTTTTTAAAAAAAACTTGTGACATGGTGAAAGAAAAAGAATTTACATTTGAAAATAATGGTAATAATTTGATAGTGACTCGTAAGATAAAAAGTTAGTTGTGTGAATGATATATAGTATTATTAAATTTCATAACATATATTTTAATTTTATTCAAGTTAAATAATATATTAATTAGTATTTTCAATGATAATAAACAAACATAAAAGATAAAATATGTTCTAAAATGTAAGTTTAAAATGAGATACTTAATTGTAAAAGATTCAATTATATTAAAATTCAAATGTATTAAATAATCATATAAAATGAAAAGAGAAGAGATAGAGAAAAGAGAAAGTAGTATAAGATGAGAAAAAAAGTTTTTTTAATTTGAACAAATGAGAAGTTGACAATTGGTGCATGAAATGAGAAAAATTAAAAAAGTTAGGGGTTATTTTGTTAGTGACTAAAATATCCAAAGTGTAGTGCAAATTTTTTATTTAGAAAATGGTAGTTTAGGTAGTTTGGGCAATTTCTTAGTATATGTTAGATAGTAGACTATGATACAAGTATGCTAATATTTTTTATGCAAAAAAAAATAAAATTAACTGAACTTGTTGCTACCATGCATTCACTAATTTACTATCACAGTACCGTTGATGTCCATGCAAGTGGTTGATTATGTAAGCGCGGGGCAAATATATAACTACTAATTTATTAATTGAATGAAAAATATGTTATTATGGAAGTAAAATGAGTTTGAAGAGTAATTATCATAAACATAATTAACAAATGATAGTGGTTCTGTAATGATTATGAGAACAAGGAGATGATGAACGGGAGACATATATAAATGAGAAATGAAAAGGAGGAGAGAATGTGTATATTCTATGTATTGGATGCACTTTTCTAATGTTGGATACTTGCATAGTGAAACAATACATTATACAATAAAACATAAAAATAAAATGATCTAGTAATGACTCTTCATTCTCGAATACATTAATATTAAGTAAAATTATATAATTATATATTATATAATATATTAAATATAAAATTTAAATAATATGTTCGGAGTCAGGGAATCCACGGGGCGGAGGGTACTTTCCCAATCCCCGTCCCAAAGTGACATCGGGAGAACTTCTCCCTCCATTCCCATCTCTGCGGTGGACAAAATCTCCAATTTCGATACTCCAAACAGATAATCCCCACAAGAATCACCGTGAACTGATGCAAATTGACATCTCTATGACCAGTTGTGGAAGAGGTGTTTGTTGGTTTGAGTTGTTGATTATAATTATTGCGAATATGAATAATGAAGTGATGAATATGATGAATATGGATTAGGGTGAGGTGTATGTGGTGAATATACAAGATTTGCATATAAACTTCGAGATGATGATGCATGAGTGTTGAATAATAAGGTGTAAAATTTTTCCCATAGAAAAGATGAAAATGAGGGTGTGGTAGGAGTGGTGTCTATGGTGGAGTGTAATATGAAAATGAAGGTGTATGATAAAGATATGCCATGGAAGGATTGAAATGCAAGAAGGAAAGCACCAATTGATAGGAAGCAATTCCTATCAAGGCTATAAATTAGGGGTTTTAATAGAAAATGGAAAGAACAATATTAAAAATATAAGAGAAATTAAAATTAAAATAATATTTTTCACTCATTTGATAATCCTTTAATGTCTCAAGAAAATGCATATATAATAGTACAAATGGCTCATTAACTAAAACGTCCAAATACAAATAAAATCTAATACTCATACTAATAATATAAGTTCTATTATTAATCCTATCAATCACATTGAAGGATAATTATCTCTTTCATTTATTCCATAAACACTTGTTTAATCTCCGCTTTATTTTATACAAATGGAAATTTATGTTATCAAAATTTTCGGTATAACTTTCATGTGAGGGTAATTGGGGACTGAAATTGAACTAATTTTGATCCTTTTGGGTATGTATTGTAGTTTTCTTCTTGTTGTATTTATACCTATTACACTAACTTTCAGGATGCTTGAAAAGAAGACTTTGAGCTATTTTGGGTGACCAATTCTTGTTTCCCCTTGATGAAATATCCAAAGAATTTGCTTAGTTTCAATAGCCCGTATTATGCTAAACTATCTTTTTAATTTTTATGATGCAGGTTTGTATGTAAATGAACTATCTTTTCAATAGCACAAATTTTGGTTGTAAAGATATTCATTGCAGGGAACTTGGTTGGCAAGACATTCATAACAGGATTTCGAATTTGGTTGTCAAGATATTCTATAAAGGTGGAATGTGCAATATCTCATGGGAGTTTCTTTACTCATCTAATAGGTTTTTTCCCCACCTCTGGTGAAACTTCAAAAATACTCTCAAGTATCGTAAGTGCACTTACGAATTTATTTCGGAGATGGACTTCGCAAGTGCACTTACGAAAGAATCCGGGAATTTTTAAAAATAAGATGAATTTGCAAGTGCACCTGCAAATTCACCTTTTTTTTATTTAAAATAAGGTGAATTTGCAAGTGCACCTGCGAATTCACCTTATTGGGTGAATTCGTAAGTACACCTGCGGATTTATGTCTGAGAGGAATTCATAAACATTTAACACAATTCAGACCATTCATTCAACTTAACTCATTCAAAGAAATTACATAGTGGATACAGAAAATTAAATTACATATTATTATAAACGGGAAGCTTTGGACGTTGCAACATCTTGATAACATATTATGCCGATCTACGAAGCGACGCATCCATCTCAATCGGACCCTTTGTGGAATATTGTTGAAAGGTCTCCCACATACCCCCTAAGTCGTCGTCGTTATTCAGTTGAAACGGGGTGAACTTGACTTTTCCTTCAACATCAAGTGAAGGTGAACAGTACTCAAGCTTGACAACCTTGCGATTATCTGTGCATCAGAAAGAGAATGCGGTCGTGATGAGCTCGTCAGACGGGTGTCTGCGAGAGCCCGAATTGAATTGGCGAATGCAACAATGAAGTAGAAAACACAAAGTGTACTTGCGGTTTACTTTTTCAACTTTCAAACAAAGAACAATGCAACAAATATAGATTGAAAGGAAGAAAGTTTACCTCAAATTGTAGCTTCCAATGCTCACTTTGTTAGGATCACACACATGAAACTTGATTTGGAGAAGAAAATTATATTGATTGATTTTGGGTGATGTTTAGAGAGTTTTTGTTAGAGTTTTGAAAATGCATGTAATAGTGTGTATAGGTGACCATGCAAGATTTTACCATATAATGAAAGTTTCGTAAGTGCACTTACGAAATAATTTTATTTTTTCAAATTCAACGCTTAAAATAATAAAATGTACAAAATAAGGTGAATTCGTAAGTGCACTTACAATTCACCCAAAATCAATTAGTAGTGCACTTACGAATTCACCTGATAAGATGAATTCGTAAATGCACTTACGAAGAATATTTTTAATTTTTCAAGGTGTGGGAGAAATCCACTAGGTGTGTGAAGAAATTCTCATATTTCATAGTAAAATAATTTTGTCCTATATAAATTGTATATCAATGTATTAATAATTATTGGTTTTAATGTATTTATGAAAATAAATAAATAAATATTTTTTATAATATGTTTAATAAAAATTATTGGCAACACATTCTGTAAAGGTGAAATCTTAATTTAGTCCACGTACGGTAGTTGTGTTGGAGGTCAGAGTATGTCATAATAAAAAATTATGTTTTATATTTTTGTATTTCTGGAAAAGAAAAAAAAAAGAAAACATAAAATAGAGATTAAATAGAGCTCGAATTAGTGACCAATAGTTAATAATATATTTTATAAAATAGTAATATTTCGGTTGTTATATATCATGATTAGCGATTAATATTTTTTCACCGCTAAAATCAATAGTAACCGATTTTTAAGAAATTTCACACTAATTCGACCACTAAAGACGAAATTTCTAATAGTGACCCTTACCAAGTTCATCAATATTCGACCTCAATGTTTGTAATAATAGATAAGGTTTCTTTATGTAATCTAGAAAATTGTGGATAAAGTGGGCAAGGAATGACATTTTCCTATGCCTACTTCTATACACGAATGAAGGAAAATACTTTGATCAAAATTCTTGTTATTTGAACTAGATTTAAGTTTGACGAGAATAATATTCTACAACCAAAATTCATTAATTTTCAAACCAACTCATTTACTATCTATTATTTGATTGACTAATCCTTTATATTGGGATGACTAAGAGTCAAATGTGTTGGCAATTTTTATGGGTGATTCAAGAGAATTTTGAATTAGAGTTCTAGATTTTGGTCATCCTTGGCTGTAATAATATCTTCAGGTTTACATTGTTAACTAGATACATCTACTATATGACCATTAACTAAAACATATATGTGGTTATATGAACTTAGGTTACTGTACAAGGTTGCAAGAACAAGTGCTGAAGACTCTGAACAATGTGATTCTGAAGATTCCAAGACTTGAAGTTCTTTCTACCTTTGGTTACGATACAAGGTTCCTCAAAACCAAGTGCTGAAGTTTCTTAAGAGGAAGATCTGAAGACTCTGAAGACTTGAAGTTTTGATCAACCAGAAGTTAGATTCTCCACTTCAAACTCATGCTCGCAGAGGCCTCTGAAGTGCACAAGGAAATAAAATAACTTTAACATGGTACAAATAGTACATAGTATGAAAAGTTTTATTCAACTATCTCGCTACCAATAGAAGTGTGGAATACAAAAAGAACATGAAATTACTATGTTGTAACGACTCTCTTTTTCAAATGGTCAATTGATATATTTTTAACTGGCTATAAAAAGAGAAGTATCATCGTTTGAGAAGTTGTTGCTTCATGCCACAATGCAACAATAATGAAAGTTATTGTCAATTAACAAAAACAACAAGATTATCAATCAAGTATCAACAGAAAGAAAAACATGAATAAAGTGTTATCTGGATTGTGTTAATTGATAACTCAAACAAGAAATCATTGATTCACACTTGTGCTTAAATCTACATGCTGCAAGAAAGTCTTTGAAGATGCAGAAGAAAATGAAGAAGATCATGAAAGCTTCAATTTGTAAATTCAACAAGCTGTTAGAAGCTTATGCATAAGAAGACTTCAACCATTCAAGTGCTCTGGGCTGTTGTCCGTGAAGAAGAAACTTGAATAATGGAAGACCACACATCTGAAGATAAAACACAATTTAATATTCTTAGTGTGTATTAGGATCTTCTGATGTACTTAATAGAGTTTAAAACTACTTGTGTAGAAGCAATTCATTGTAAGCAAACTCTGTAAAAAACACAGCTTTTTGTTCCTTTTAGAAGACCAGTTAGGTTAGAAGCTCTAGGAAGGCTTTGAACAATTCTTCTAAAGGACCAATTAGGTCTGAAGCTTTAGAAGGTATTGTGTTCCTCAGAAGATCAGTTAGGTCAAAAGCTCTAAGGAGACTAAGAAGGACTCTTAGTAGGTGTTAGTCTCTTGCAGGTAGCTTGTGCATTGAATGTTATATCCGGTATGGATCCCTAAACGGTCCATCAGATGTTAGTCACTTGCAGGTAGCTTATGTGTTGAACTTTATATCAGAAATGGATCCTTGAACGGTTCATCAGATGTTAGTCATCGGCGGTTTCCCATGAAAATGTAATCAGTTTGATTATATTAGATTAAGACCTTGAGTTCAAGGCAAGATCACCTCGGAAGGGTGGACTAGAGTAGCTTGAAGTTATCAAGTGAATCAAAATAAAATCATGTGTTCTTTACCGTTTTCTTATGCCTCTTTGTTTATGTTTCTACGTTTATTAGAAGCAACAGTAGACACAATCATAGAAGCAATCTTTGAGAAGCAAAAGTTCGGTTTAATCGGTGAAGTCGTCTAATAAACGAAAAGTTTATTAAGAAGTACAAACCCAATTCAAACCCCCCTTTCTTGTGTTTTATTTACACCTTCAAGGCCCTCAGTGGCCTTTGGTTTTGTAGCATCTGGAAAGAACCCCTTCTCATTCCTCATTTCTATTAATCTTATTTGCTTTGGCCTTTTTAATTTTTAAACATTCAACTTGTCAATCCTATATGCCAATTGCGCCATATCCCACAGGTAATGAGGATCTAACATCTTTCTAATAGATAATTCTAAACCTCTTGAGGCCATCTCAACAAGTTCATGTTCAGGAACTTGTGTTAAACACCTTGCCTTTAACAGACGGAATCTATTAAGGTAATCATCCACTAGTTCATTGAACATCGTTTGGCATTGGCTAGTTCGCTTAGACTTATCTTCAATTAACCTACATAAACTGTTCATGAAATATCCTTTCTAAACGCATCCAATCTAGGATTGAATTTGCTGAATGGGTAGTGAACCAAGTGAAAACATTTTTTGTTAGGGAACTAGAGAAATATTTTATTCTCAAATTTTCATTGTTGGCTATGTCCTGTGTAACACCCCGTTTTCATTAATATTATTTAAATTATTATTTTTTAAAAATTACCGTTTGATATTTATTTTGGTAAATTATTAATTATTTAGTCGGTAATTCGGTCCGGTATGTGATTAATTGGGTTTATTTAGTTTACCAGAAAATAACTATTTTTGTACGATAATATTATATTTAGTGTGTAAATATTTTATTATATGTGTTATTGATTTATTTGTGAGAATGGATTTATATTAGTATTAGTTGATTTATTATAAATTAATAAGTTAATGTTATTTAATATATTAAATTGGTTTAATAAAATATTGGTTTTATTATATATATATATATATATATATATATATATATATATATATATATATATATATATATATATATATATATATATATATATATATATATATATATATATATATATATATGTTACATAAACATTACAGTATATATGTATAAGTAATATGTTAGTTTTTATAATATATAATATATAATTTAGTTTATATAATATAATATATTTATATGTTAGTTTATAATATATTGTATGTTAGTAAGTAAGAAGTAGGTATGTTGGTAGAAAAGTATATCAGGAAGAAAAAGTCTAGAAACAGAAGAAAAATAACTTAAGAGAGGAAAAGAGTAAAAACCTAGGGTTAAGGTGAAGAGGAAAAGTTCTAGAAAATCAACCAAAAAAACTCGTTCCGAAGACTAATCGTTAAGGGTTAGACTTCCTCTAAATATTTAGTATGTTTTTATTGATTTGATTTCGGTTTAGGAAATTAAGTTTTGTGTTGTTAGAAAATATATTTTCTTCCTGTATCGTTATGGTGGGTGTTTTGGAAAAATAGTAACAGAAAAAGAACAATGGAAAATGTGGTAAGAGGAAGGGATCTACCACATAGTAGCAATCATATATACTTTAATAGTATAGTAGCAAATAAATAAAATATTAGGATGAACTAGGTAGCTAAAGTTACCAAAAATGGTTTATACATTTTGACAGCTGCTAAAACAATAGATTAAGTAAAGTTTCAATTCATTCAAAAAAAGTGAAGTAAATTTTAATATGTACAAATTACTAATGTATTGAAAAAAAATTTTATTATATGGTTAGACATTTGCTTATCAAAATAAACTGAATGACAAAGGAAAGAATGGCGTTACCGAAACTTAACCTCAAAACTTTAACAACGAATTTCCCTGCCAAAAATGTAATGCTCACTCAAATAGATCAGATCAAAAAGTTCAAAACAAGGATACGTTGTAACACATTTTTTCAGTTTTCAAATATATATTATAATTAATAATATATTGATATATATATTAATTAATAATGTGATTAATTAATATAACCGGTTATGGTTTACCGATAAAACTTGATATTTTGGTTTCGACCGAAGATTAATTAAATTGTAGATGTGTGGTATAATTGTAATGTGTTGTTAAATGTCGATTCCGGAAATAACTTGTTGGGTTTATAAATATTATGTTGTTGTGCGATTAATTAATATAAACGGTTTCGATTAATTGGTAAAGCTTAATATTTTGAGTACGACCGGAGATGAATTAAATTGTAAATGTGTTGAATATTCGAGATATTTGGTTAATTGCCGATTCTGGAAATGATGTGTTTGGTTTATAAATATTTTGGTGTTGTGTGATAATTGTTGAAATGAAATAAATGATGTTTGTTGTGCAATGTTGTGAGTTTAATTCATAGGGTTGAATTATGGTGATGTATGATTGTAATTGAGATAGAGGGATGTCTTGATTTGCATATTGTTGTTGTTGAATTGCACACCGCATCATAAGTCGTGTCAAGAGGCGATGTCTGTTAGTCTCGTGGAGGCTAGTGGCTTGTCCCAAACTCAGAATGTGGATTTGAAAGCTTAGGGAATGGGCTTTGTGATTATCCGTCTGAGGGATAGACAATCGGTAAATCCAAAGGATAATAGATGATTGGTACCACATGCATGAGTCGTGTCGTTGTGTCGAGTCGCACGTACACGTTTTGTTGAGTTTATGTGTTGTTGAATATTATGCATTATGTGCTAATTGGTAAATGTATTGATTGTGTTTGATTTTTTTGAGTTGTTGAATATATGAATCAGATTAAATGAATATATTATGTGGTTTATGCAAGAGTTGGAAAAAGAGTAAGATTCCTTTATTTGATGCCTTTCATTTGCTTTAAATTACATACTTTATGTTTGTTGGAATTCTTACCCTTCTGTTGAAATGATGCTTGATACGGCATCGTTCAGGTACCAAAGACGGTAGTGCGAGGCACTAGCTTAGCGGATGCATTTGGATTGTGGTCCATTTTATTTTGGTTTATCGAGTCGATGCTCTGGTTGTAACACTGGGGGTTTAGTGTCCGCATTCGAACTCATATTTTTTTGTACATGGATTATACTTGTATATAATCCATTGTTTTGATTATATGTTGAGGTATGTATATTATGACTTGATAACTTGTTTTGGTGTATGAACCATATGGCTTAATGCCTTGAATTTTATATTTTGATTCCTCCTTTGGTGAAGATAATATTATTATGATACCGTTGTTTTTGCACGAAATAGAAAGTATATGAAAAGAATGTATTATGTGATTAAATGATTAAAGTGACGAATATGTCATGTCCGTTTTTCTTGAATATGTGAATTGATGTTGTGACACTCCTTCCGCAAAATTTTATTTTCTCTTATTTTAATTATATCGTTTAATTCGGGGTTTATTAGAAGGGGTGTTACAATAGTGGTATCAGAGCATTGTCGGTCAGTTGTTAAGTGTTAATGTTACTAATCCCATTGTATTTTATGGTATGTCTGACGTGATCGATACTTTTGTGTTGTTCAGAAGAAGGTGGTTGCTGAAAGGAATGATAATGCATTCGTTGAGGCATTACGATTCTTTCGGATCCTTGAATCAAATGTCGCAAGCTAATCCGGTGCCACATGATGGAGCTGATGATGCTTTCCGTGCTCTTGGAAAGTTTCAGAAAAACAACCCGCCTACCTTCAAAGGAGATCATGCACTGGAAGAGGCTCAAGAGTGGTTGAAGGCCATTGAAAAGATTTTCTGAGTGATGAATTGCACCGATGCTCAGAAAGTGCAATTCGGAACTCACATATTGGTGAAGGAAGCGGAAGATTGGTGGATTAACACAAGTCATAGGTTTGATGAAGAGAACACCGTGGTTACATGGGCAATTTTCCGAGATACTTTCTTGAGAATTATTTCCGAGGATGTCCGTGGTAAGAAAAGGTGGAGTTCTTGGAGTTTAAATAAGGGAGTGGTAGCGGGAGTATGCCGCCAAATTCCAAGAATTGATCAAGTATTGTCCTCACTTTAATACGGTGAATGTCGAGAGATCTAAATGCTTGAAGTTTGTGAACGGCTTAAGGCCGCATGTGAAGAAAGCTATCGGGTACCAACAAATTACTCGCTTTCGAATTGGTGAACCAAATTCATATCTATGATGAGGATAGTCGTGATAGTAGTGCTTACTACAAGAGCTTAAGTGACAAGAGAGGGGCTTATGCGTCCTAAGCCTTATGATGGAAAAGGGAAGCAACCAATGAAGGTGGGAAAGAGTCCATGAGGGGGAGTTACTACTCCGGTGAAGTGTTTTAGATGTGGTAAAGAGGGACACCGTGCTTTGGAGTGCCGCCAAGTCGAGCCTACGTGTTTCAAGTGTGGAAGATTGGTCACCGATCTAACGAGTGCATGTTGAGTGCCGCAGGACTTGCTACAACTGTGGCAAGGGCACATTAGTAAAAAGTGCACGAAGCCAAAGAAGGAGCGAAGAAAAGTGTTTGCATTGTCTGGTGCCGAGACTTCGGCGGATGAGAGGTTGATCAGAGGTACTTGCTTTATCCATAATGTACCTTTGATTGCTATTGTTGATACGGGTGCTACGCATTCATTTATTTCCTTGGATTGTGCTACTAGTTTGGGTCTCGTGTTATCTAATTTGGGTAGAAGTCCGAGATTGATACGCGATGGGTTCGATTTCTACTTCTGTTATTTGTTTGAAGTGTCCGTTGCGTATGTGTGGTAGAGATTTCGAAGTGGATCTCGTATGTCATCATTTGAGTCAACTTGATGTCATTCTGGGTATGGACTGGTTGAGAGCCAACCACGTCTATATAAATTGTTTTGCTAAAGCAGTTCTTTTTCTCGAGTCCGAGAAATAAGGCGTTGCGTTCTTGTCTACTCAATAGATGAAGAAGTGTGTTAAGGATGGAGCGGAATTTTTTGTAGTGATGGAGAGCATGAATCTTGGTGATAGTGGAGTGAGAAAGGATGTTCCTATTGTTTGTGATTTTCCAGAGATGTTTCCGGAGGAGATTACAGATTTACCTCCATAACGTGAAGTGGAGTTTTCTATTGATTTGGTTCCTGGTACTAGTCCTATTTCGATGGCTCCGTATCGAATGTCACCATCGGAATTGATTGAACTAAAGAGCCAACTTGAAGAGTTACTTGATAAGAAGTTCATTCGACCAAGTGTATCTCCGTGATGCGCGGTGTTGTTAGTAAAGAAGAAAGAAGGAACGATGAGATTTTGTATGGATTATCGGCAGTTGAACAAAGTTACTATCAAGAACAAGTATCCTTTACCTAGGATTGATGATTTGATGGAACAGTTGGTAGGAGCTTGTGTGTTTAGTAAGATTGACTTGAGGTCCGTTATCACCAAACCGTGAAAGCCGGTGGTGATATTCGTAAGACGGTGTTTAGAACGAGGTATGGACACTATGAGTATTCAACGATGCCTTTGGTGTTACGAATGCACCGTGTGTTTATGGAGTACATGAATGTAATCTTTCATGAGTTCCTTGATAAGTTTGTGGTGGTCTTTATTGATGACATTCTAATCTATTCGAATAATGAGAAGGAGCATGCCGAGCACTTAGGAATTGTGTTGACTATTCGAAGAGAATCGCTTGTTTGCTAAACTTTCTAAGTGTGAGTTCAGTTAGAGCAAGTGAGTTTTATTGGACATGTGATATCTCGTGTGTATTGTCGCCGATCCGACCAAGATAGAAGTCGTGAATGGGAATCTCCTAAGTCTATTTTGAGATTCAAATTTTCTTGGTTTGACACAATTGACGAAAAGGGCAAGCGCTTGTGTGGACTACTCAAAGTGAAGATAACTTTCAAGAGCTTAAGAGGAGGTTGACTATCGCTCTGCTTTTGATTTTACCTAATCCATCCGAACCGCTTAAAGTGTATTGTGATGCTTCATTGATGGGGTTAGGTGGTGTGTTGATGCAAGGTGGACAAGTGGTGTCCTATGTTGAGACAACTTAAGGTACATGAGAGGAATTACCCGACTCATGACTTAGAGTCACTGTGGTTTTGTGTTGAAGATTTGGAGACATTACTTGTTTGGATCGAGATTCGATGTTTTCAGTGATTGTAAGAGCTTGAAATATTTGTTTGATCAGAAAGAGTTGAATATGAGGCAGAGGAGGTGGTTGGAGTTCCTAAAAGATTATGATTCTAGTTTGAATTACCATCCCAGAAAGGCGAATGTGGTTGCCGGTGCGTTGAGTAGAAAATCATTGCATATGTCTATACTAATGGTTAAAGAGTGGAAATTACTAGAACAGTTTCGTGACTTGAGTTTGGTTTGTGAAGAAACATACTTTGGTGTGAAACTTGGTATGTTGAAGATTACAAGTGGAATCTTGGATGAGATAAGAGAAGGACAAAAAGAGGACTTGGTTTTGTTTGACAAATTGACTTTAGTTAACCAAGTTCAAGAAGGAGAGTTTACAATTGATGAGAACGGCGTGTTGAGATGTCGTGATCGGGTTTGTGTTCCCGATGTGGGAGATATGAAAAAGAGGATCCTTGAGGAAGGACACCGAAGTGGATTGAGCATTCATCTTGGTGCCACGAAGATGTATCAAGATTTGAGAAAATTGTTTTAGTGGCCGAGTATGAAAAAGGAAATTGCGGAATTTGTGTATTCATGTTTGGTTTGTCAAAAGTCCAAGATAGAGCATCAAAAGCCTTCTGGTTTGTTACAACCTTTGTCTATACCGGAATGGATGTGGGACAGTGTCTCGATGGATTTTGTTTCGTGTTTGCCGAGGACCCCGAGTAACTATGAGGCTATTTGGGTTATATTGGATAGACTAACTAAATCTGCTCACTTTATTCCAATTATAATGGATTACTCGATGGAGAAGCATGCGAAGTTGTATGTGGAGCTAATTGTATGTTTGCATGGTATTCCGACGTGCATTATTTCGGATGGAGATCCGCGGTTCACATCTAGATTTTGGGAAGGTTTGCAAAGAGCTTTGGGTACTAAGTTACGTTTGAGTTCCGCTTATCATCCACAGACGGATGGTCAAACGGAGAGAACTATTCAATCACTCGAAGATCTTTTGCGTGCTTGTGTGTTGGAACAAGGAGGTTCATGGGAAAGTTACTTGCCTTTGATTGAGTTTACCCATAATAACAGTTTTCATTCTAGCATAGGTATGGCTCCTTTTGAAGCGTTGTATGTAAGACGCTGTCGAACATCTTTATGTTGGTATGAATCGGGAGAAAGTGCGGTGGTTGTGTTGCACCCCAAAATTTGCCCTCCTATCTCGATTTTATCTGGCTTAGGCTTCACATTCATCTACATACGCTTCCATCAGGTCATTGCATTAAATATTCATTCATCGATATGCATCATTTCGTCGATTTAAATTGACCAAAAGTTAGTTTAAATCGATGTCTGAATTGTTTTATAGTTATAAAATATCTGATATTTCACTTCATTCATTTTTATCTTCTTACCTGTTTATTGTATCGTTTTAAGTTGATTATATGTCGATGATATCAATATTTCGATTTTATAAAATGATCGCTAAAAACAATTCGACATCGGAAAATTAGCGGAAAATATTTCAAACTTTTGCCTCTAACTCATCTTTATGAATCTACGTGTCACGAGATCATGAAAATGTGATCTCTAATTTTTCGATACATTTCAAATTTTGTTTTTATAAGTGTTTTAAAATCAGGTATTTTTTATTATCGTTTTATTTCAATTTTAAATATTTCGATAATTTTTCTTTAATATTTGATACCTGTAATTTATTTTAATATGTTTATTTTATTTTTTCGGATAAATTTTTGTCCAAACTTTTATCATTTTTAACAATTTTAAGTGTCTAATTTTTATCTTTAAAAATCAAACAAAAAATATTATTGGGCTTTTTAATTTTTGCTAGATCCATCTTTGAGGCCCATTTTATGAGGGGTATTTTTGGTATTTCTTAAAAATTGCCAAACCCTAATTTATTGGGTATATATATGTTATGTCTTTGTTACAAAGGAAAAAAAAAAAATTGAAACGGAAGCGGCTGGTGAAAAAACACAAATTATATTAAAAAAAACATCACCTCCATCCTTCCTCATCTCTCGTGTCACTCCCTCCGTAACCTTCATCCTCGCCATCAGCTCCCACTCATTCAACCACCGCCTGCTACTTCCTTATGATCTCCCTCCGTAACCTCCATCAGACCATACCCTCCATAGCTCCTTCCAACTCACCTAACCACCATCATCACCTTATTCCTCTTCATTCAACACCCAACACCGCGCAAATCTATCCTCTCAATCTCTATCCACCATCGCGTCGACAAACCCACTTTCTTCTTCCGCACCCTTCGTTTTCTCAACCGCGACAACCACTCCATCGCCTTCCTCACAACCCGCCACTCTTCTCGCTAAAGCCATCGCCTCACCCTCTCACCACTTCCATTCCACCACAAATGGCATCAGAACCCTCCCGCGCGTTAACTCCCTTCAACATCCATCATTCTCACCGCAGCCTTCACCTCCATTTTCACCGGAACCAACCCTCTATCACTCTCGTTCATCTCATTACTCCCTCCGCCGCACTCTGCTTTCCTTCAGACATCTCGCATCACCGATTTCCATCTGTCAAGCATATCTCGCTCGCTTAAACACAAAGCTGCTCCCTCACGATAGTATGTCCGACAACAACATCGACTCGGTGGGTAAATGTTCAAACTGAATCTTCTCTTTATGCCTATTGTGTACATGTTTGTCTGCGTATGGGTTTTGATGTCATATTGTGTTTTCTCTGTAAATTTATTGAATTTGAAGTTGTAGTGAGTATTGAGTCATAGTTTTAGGCGTTTAAATCTAGAGGTTAAAATTATGATATTAATGTTATTTGGTTGATATTATCTCTCGATCAAAACAATTCGATGGAAAGATTTGTGTTAAATGACCGATTTAATTTCGGAAAATGAGTTAATAATAGGTTGATAACCTTCATGCATTTTCTTTTCAACTGGAAGATGATTTCAATTTGGGGTTAAAAGGATAAATTCTTTCGTGTCACTATACCTTTTGTGTCGAACCCGAGTTTTGGTTGTTATATTGTTTGTTCATTTTGTGTTAAAGTGATCCAAGTTTTAATTTGTCATAATCAACGCTATTTCTTATTGCGTGAATTTGCTACCGATGATTCAGATTCGTCGTGCTAATTTAAATGAAGAATTTTGTGTTGACATTTCATTTTTTGGTATTGAATTTGAGTATTGAGTTTGTTGATGTTTGTCCCCTTTTGTTCATGTTTGAAACAACTTTGTTGAGAGATAACAATTTAATTCATGGCTGCCCGGATTTGATTTAGAGGGTTAAGATCTATTTTGAACTTGATTTCACATGTTGCAATACGAGTTTTCGATTATCGTTTCCGTTGTGGTTTGAAATAACTATTATTCACGAGTTTGCTTGGTATGAAATAAGTGACAAATGCAATATCGATTGAATTTGGGACGTAATTGCTCGACTTTTGAAAAGTGTTCATGTACATTATGCAAATTATGTTCGATTTTACTCCTTTGCTACTAACACATGTTCTAATTTATTGCAATTTCATTTCACCTTCTACTAACAAGTTTGTTATTTGTGTAGACCGAGGATTGATCGGAATATTCAATTTCTTTTAGCATATCTACACTCTCATTGGCATTTTATTTTATTTTGAATTACTATTTCGATTTAATATTTAGCGAATGTATTTTTAAATGTATAAAATACTTATTGTTTTATTGCTTATATTTAGTATTGTAAATATTATAGTATTTCTATTTTATATTTAGTATTGTAGATATAATTATATAGAATTTTTATTTTATATTTAATATTGTAAATACAATTATACTACTTTTATTCATATATTTTATTTGGTTTATTTTATAAATTCAATTACATTGTAATTATTGTTTTTGTGTTACGATTTCGAATTAGAATTTAATTCAACCTTCGAATGAATTTGAACATAAATGTATCTATTCTTCGATAGTTTTTGTTCGTATTTTGAGTGATGTAGGGATCTTCATTTGGTATTCATCCGATGCATCAAGCCTTATCCGACCTTGAAGACTACTTGAGCTCAACTCTTGCACAACATAAAAGCTATTTATTTATTCAAATTAATTCGATTTGGTTGTATATATATTCCGCCATGAACATGTACCTCCACTTCGCATGTAATTCCTTGTGTGTTCTAATTACCATTTAATTATGCTTATCATACTAGAACACATAGCCTCCTCTTGGGCTCCTCATCAAGAAGGTGTAAACATACACAATGCACACCGCACATTCATAGTTTGGTCCTGGCTTTTCAATGACAACTATTCGATCGATTGTTCCAATCGGTCGCTTAGAATACTAGTGTCACGCTAGTCTCACTTTTAGGAGCATACATAAAGCCACCTTGTATGGGCTCGCTTGTTTTCCTAAAACACTTTCAAGTCAAAACAATTAATTGAACTTGTTCTTTTGAAAATCAATTTTTCTACAAAACAAAAAAAACATAGTGTTATGGTATTTAATTAAATTGTTAGAGGTTCGCCCGACGATTTAATTAAAATGTAAAGTATTTGGGCCATTAGAGGGTAACCCAATGACTTAAATAATTTATTCCATAACACTTAATAAAAGTGAACTTTGTTTCACCTCACTTCTTTTCATAACAAAGATTTTGGATGAGAGATGATCGGTTGACCTCAATCACCAATCTCGAGTATCGAATCGTTAGAGGATATCCCAACGTTTTGATACTTGTCATCCACAACCAAACCCCTAAAACACTTTCAAATTAAATTAATTAATTGAATTTGTTTTCTAAATCAATTTTTCTGTTAAAACAAAAAAAAACAAAAAAAACATAGTGTTATGGTATTTAATTAAATTGTTAGAGGTTCGCCCGACGATTTAATTAAAATGTAAAGTATTTGGGCCATTAGAGGGTAACCCAATGACTTAAATACTTTATTCCATAACACTTAATAAAAGTGAACTTTATTTCACCTCACTCTTTTCATAATAAAGATTTTGGATGAGAGATGATCGGTTGACCTCAATCACCAATCTCGAGTATTGAATCGTTAGAGGATATCCCAATGTTTTGGTACTTGTCATCTACAATTAAAATCAATTCAACCCATTCAAATTCCTTTTTCCGCTCATACGCGGTCATCAAAAACATTTTCTTCTAAAATCAACACAACCAATCCAAAACATTTTCAACCAGAACTACGGAGTTTTGACTTTCCCATTGCACGAGGGAATACGTAGGCACGCGGTTTTGAAACTGTGTCAAACTCAAAATAATAACAAACAAATCCCGTTTTCTTATTTCTTATTCATAATTTAGAAATTAGCGATTACACACACACAAACACATTTTGAACTAAATGGGTCCCATCGAGTACGATGGACGTAAGAGGTGCTAATACCTTCCTCTTGCGTAACCGACTCCCGAATCCATTCTTTTTGGTCTTGTAGACCGCCTTATCCAATTTTTGTGGGTTTTATCTATATTTTCCCGTTCTTTCTAGAACAAATAAAATTAGGTGGCGATTTCATTGTTTTTTTGAAAATTCATTTTAAATGATTTTTTGAAAATCGAGTTGCTTCAGTTGGCGACTTCACTGGGGAAAAATTTTTAAAACTTTTTTGACTAAGCGAGTCAACCCTAGTTTAGTTCTTCGCATGTTTGTGTGTTTGTTTATCGCTTTCTTCTTTAAGCTTATCTATTATTTATTTGCTTATTTTTCTCTATGCTTTATATATATTAATCTGTTGATATATTATTGTGATGGGAATTCATGGGCATTGTTACATAGATAAGCCCACTACCAAGGCTTCTAGGTCACCTTTTAGGAATAGAGGGTCGTAGCCCAGGTCCACTTGACTCCATTGTCTTGTTGGCCCGAAGCGAAGACTCCGGCTTAGAGTTGGTTGTTTTAAGGAGGTTGTTGGCCCGCGATAGCGCAGGACATCAATCTTTGGACAAATGACCTATAACTCTAAGTTTGTTCATGTTGTCCTAACCGAGACCAAACGCTCAAATTTTGGATTTCGAGCGTCCCATTAAGAGCCGTTTCTTGGGGTATACTTTTACAAATACTATCGCCACGTAGGCCTCTCGCGCGATGATAGTGTTTGTAAAAGGGGATCTGAGACCCCAAGAGACATTTAGCCAAAAAAACATAAGATTAGCCTTACCCGGGGAATTGTTGGGTAGACGTCGAAACCATGACCGACCAATCCTATGAACCAGCTTTATTTAATTTGCAACATGTATTGCATACCATTTGCATCAATCATCTCAAAAGAGTTTATTTCTCTTACCATCCATGCATCATCATGCATTTCATGCATTTCAACCAGAGGACTCATTTCAACCTGGCTTCTTATTCAGAATCTCAAGACTGCAAGACTGATTTCCTGACATTCGTCGTCATCATGGATCAACTTCAAGCGAGTATGGTTGCGATGAATACTCGTATAGATGCCCAGATGGATCAATTCATAGGGGTTATCCAGAAGATCGCCATTGGACAAGAAGAGTTGAAGCAAGTTGTTCAGAGATCCGAAGTGGTTGCTATTGATCATGTTAATCCACCAGGTGTTAATCTTAACCACATGGAGGTCCTTTCAGATCAAAATGTCAGAAACACCGTTCAAATGCATGTCAATGGAACTCCTCACTATGATGACATCTTTGAGTCTTCGTTTGACACCTTCAGGTTTCCGATTGAAGAGACTGAATCTAAGAAAAAGCTTCAGCTCCTTGAGAAAAGGATGAAAGCTATTGAGGGTCGTGGTTCCCTTGGTCTAGACACTACTAGTTTGTGCTTGGTGCCTGGTATCAAAATTCCTACAAAGTTCAAGGTCCCCACTTTCGAGAAATATAAGGGTACCTCTTGTCCGATTACCCACATCAAAGCCTATTGCAATAAGATGGCTCCCTATGCGGAAAATGACAAGCTCCTCATGCACGTTTTTCAAGATAGCCTCAGTGGAGCATCTCTCGAGTGGTACACTCAGCTTGAACGAACTCACATCCAAAGTTGGAAAGATTTAGCTAAAGCCTTTGTCAATCAGTACGACTATAATAGGGACATGGCTCCCACCAGAATTCAACTCCAAGGTTTAACTCAGAAGACTGAAGAATCTTTCAAAGAGTATGCGCAAAGATGGAGAGAATTAGCTGCTAGAGTTCAACCTCCTCTTTTGGAACGAGAACTCATTGAGAAATTCTCCGATACCTTACAAGGTCCCTATCTGATTGCTGGATGTACTTCTACGTTTTCACACCTAGTTGTTGTAGGGGAACGTATTGAGCGTGGTCTCAAGATGGGTAACATTCAAGATGTTTCTATTGCTTCTAAATTCCCAGAGCAAATTGATGAAGAGGAAAGTACAATTTTCGAGGACGAGGAAGAAGCTCCTGCTTACCCTCCATTTCAAATTCCTAATCAAGTGACAAAAGCTACTTCTAATCAGTGTGCTCCACAAATCTGTGCTGCAACTATTTGTCGGCCACCGCGTCAGTATGCTCCCCAGCAGCAGAACGCTCCTCAACAACAAACTTATCGACAAAATCGTCAACAACGAGGTGGGAAGAATCTAATAAGGCCAAGAAAAGTGCATGATCAAATCCCTATGCCTCATAGTGAGTTGCTAACTCACCTACTCCAACATTCTTTGGTGGAATTAAAGGAGCTCGGGACACCTCCTTTTCCGTATCCTTTGGGATATGATCCTGATGCCTACTGTGAGTTCCATTCTGGGCACCGCCATACAACCAAGGATGTAATCTTTTAAGGCACGCTCGTAAACTCATTGATTCCAAAGCAATCACGTTCACTCCAGAGGGCCTACGCATCAATTGAACTCTTCTTTGACTCAGTGAACGTCACAACTACAAAGCGCATCTTCTGAAGCAAGAAATCCATACGGAGACCAGTCTCCTCAACATGGAGATTTCTAGTTTTATCTTGCATGCTCATTTGTAATCTTTCATGTTTTGTTCAGTACTTTCTTGTATGCAAAACTCGCTCATTTCTGAATATTAATCATAATGCATTGAATATGTTTGTCTTGAATTGATCCATTCGTATTCACTCTTATTTGTTTTACTATGCTTTTGATATTCAACTCTTATTAATAAAGCAACACCTCTGTAGGGAGGATGACGAATAATTTACCAAGAATCTCAAATGGTATGCTTTCGAGTAAAAACCCTACTAACGATGTACAGGCCTTGTTTCAAATTCCCAAACACCGGAGATATAAGGGAGTGAAACCCTCGTTAACCCCTTTTGAGCCTCGAAGTAGGAGTTTCTTTTCTATTCGAGAAAACCTCTTTTTAACACAGGGTGGTAGTGTTCGCTAACCCGATCGAGCGTTCAAAACTCATCATGAGTGCGCATCCAAGGATAAAATAATGGTTATCTTTCAAAAGGTTGAGGAAGGTCAAAACCACAATGCTCAACCTTCGTCTATCAACCGTGTGCATCAGAAGAGGTTGAAACCGTAATGGTTATCTCTCGCACAAGAAATTAACAGATGACGATACCATAATTGTTATCTCTCATCCACTAAGGATTCAAGAAGTCACTATCACCTCCAATCAAACAAAGGTGCAAGATCACACGACTTGTTCAAAAAAGTGGTAAAAAAATGATGACAAAAAGCCCGCTAAGTTGAAACTTCATAATAAGTCGCTTAGGCAAAAATGGCAAAAGAAAAGGAAAAAGGATTACAAAACAAATAAAATCCTCAGCAAAAGAACAAAGGCGTGTGATCAGACACCAAAAGCAAAAGGTGAGTGACTGTCGTGTCCGAGAGACCTCAGTGGTTCCTCAACCGCATTACAAATTTCTCACAAGAGATGAATGCTCGCATCAAGTTATCTGAACTTAGGAATGGAGAACATCACGGAGAATGGGAGGGCACCAAATATTTTGAGCCTAAAAATCTTTTTTTCCAAAAAACCCGTGAACCAGACCACGTTACAACCCTTAAAAGTCCTAATTGAAGTAGGGGTTAATTCGAAAGCAAAATTGCTACAAGAATACGATAACCTGACTCCTAGGAGGTTTGCTAAACATTTGAGTTGGTATCACTCAATCTTTTACAAAAAATCAATGTTTCGATATATTTTCAATAAAAGATTTTTAAACTTCAAGACAAACATGAACTTTGCATTAGAATTATCATTCATAGAATAAAACATTCTTTGCATATAGATAAGTGCTTAAACATCAAGTAAGCTTGCATAATGAGCATCAGATGGATAATTTGATTGTCCTGAAGGACATATTGCTTCAAGTATCTGATTGAACACAAAGCAGCTCAAGTTGAGAAGTAAGGTTGTGAAGTAGCCTACTTTCAAGATGTAAGTTAACCACCCGGAGCAGGTGATGTCTTCTAATTTCAGTCAATCTGGGGCATTTATGTCGAGATTCAAAAAATCTCTCAAAGAGGTGAGCAATCAGGGGCATTCATCCGAGCAAGGTTGAAACCCTCTTTACCTTTGGTTAGTCAGGGGCAGTGTTTCCAAGTTTATAATATTGGGGCAGATTATCTTGATGGTCCAGATCTCAGGAATCTTTCTCGAGGCTATTTTCTTCAAAATCCCTATAGATTGGGGAAAAGCATTATGTAGGGGCATTCGTCCACCTCATAATTAATCAAGTCAAGTCCAGGCGCAAGCTAAACAACTATTGAGTTTGAATGGCATGTCAGGAAGTCAGGTCATCATCCCAGATGAATGTCGGTCCCTAAGAGTTACTTCCCCAGTGATGTTGATCATTGAAAGGATACTTCTATTCTACAATACCCTTGTCAGGGACCAGACTATCATCTCTTTGACCAAGACCAGATGATTTATATTCAATTCATGGATGGTTGATATTTCCTCGGCAGCTCACAATTGCTTTTAGTCCCAGACGAAATATTAAAACATGCATCATTGCATTGCATAGCATCCTCAAAAACGCGTAGCATTTCCATTGATATGGAGCATTACGCTAAAAAATAATAATCTCAAACATGCATCATTGCATTGCATAGCATCCTCAAAAACGCGTAGCATTTCCATTGATATGGAGCATTACGCTAAAAAATAATAATCTCAAACATGCATCATTGCATTGCATAGCATCCTCAAAAATGCGTAGCATTTCCATTTATATGGAGCATTACGCTAAAAAATAATAATCTCAAACATGCATCTAAGCATAAGCCAGATTAAAGTGTTTCTCGAGAACCTTTTGCGTCTCCGAAGAGAAATCATTCAATAAAAATCCCAAGTGGTATTCCCAGTCAGAGTTCCCTCAAGAAATTCTTCTTGTTGTTGTTATCTGCATTTTTGACCCCGTGTCGGTCTCCTACATCATTCAATTCAATTCATTTACCAAGCGTCTTGCTTTTTGCAAATTCTTATTTTGGTATTCTTACCCGTGTTTGTCTCTGTCATTAGAGTGTGAGTAAGAGTCGGTGTCTAACCTTTCTTGCTTCTCGGTTATTTGAGTATCCATACTTGGTGTGTGGTAATTCATATAATTGCCGCTCTTGAAGAATTACACCCCGCCTTCGGCCTGAGGGATATTGTATTTCTTGCATATTCGAAAACTTTCAAAGTCCAACGTAGCTCAGCAATCCTTGCTATAGTCTCTTTTTGGTTGGCCTATTTCCCGTGAATTGTCTTCGATCGACGATTTTACCATTCCATATATTTTCTCCCCATTGAGTCTGCTCCAGTCGGTCTCCCTCTTGTGTGTGTCTAATATCTTTACGACATATACTGTCTGCTCTCATTTTCGATCTGCGATGCAACTTATTGAAGTATGCTGCTCCAAAGATCTATGAGTTCTTACCTTTCGATCGCAAGCAACTTATTGAAGTATGCTCGCTCCAAAGGTCCGTCTGTTTCGTTTGATCTGCGATGCAACTTATTGAAGTATGCGCTCCAAAGATCTACTGCTCATTTTTGATCTGCGATGCAACTTATTGAAGTATGCTCGCTCCAAAGATCTATGAGTTCTTACCTTTCGATCTGCAAGCAACTTATTGAAGTATGCTCGCTCCAAAGGTCTCTGGTTTCGTTTCGATCTGCGAAGCAACTTATTAAAGTATGCTGCTCCAAAGATCCGTCTGCTCATTTTTGATCTGCAAGCAACTTATTAAAGTATGCTCATTCCAAAGATCTATGAGTTCGTCTTCCTTGATCGCGGCCGCTTATTCAAGCGTATTCGTGTAAAGATCTATGTTTGGAGTTCTTCGTTTCTCCTTTCTTCTAAGTCCTCCTTTGAGTAAAACTTTTCTCCCCGGTAACCTTACCGATGCCAGTAACCTTACTGTAGGTCTCAGTTTCCCCGATCACCTGATCGATGTCTTCCGGTAACCTTACCGTTGTAGCAACTTTGCTAATATTTTTTTCCCCGATCACCTGATCGATGTCTTCCGGTAACCCTACCGTTGTAGCAACTTTGCTAATTTCGTTTCACCCGATCACCTGATCGATGTTCCCGGTAACCCTACCGTTGTAGCAACTTTGCTAATATGTTGTTTCACCCGATCACCTGATCGATGTCTTCCGGTAACCTTACCGTTGTAGCAACTTTGCTAATTTTCTTTTCCAATCACCTGATTGTGATTCCCCGGTAACCCTACCGATGTTATGGATCTTACTACCTCTTTGGTTTCCCGGTGACCTCACCGACGATAATGACCTCATTATGGCTTTCTTTTCCAATCACCTGATTGTGATACCCCGGTAACCTTACCGACGTCAGCCACTTTGATATCATTTCAACCGAAAGTCGGTAATTTTACCATAATTTCTTTCCAAGTACTTATTTCCTGGTGACCTCACCAACGATAATGACTTCACTATGGCTTTCTTTTCCAATCACCTGATTGTGTTCCCCCGGTAACCTTACCGACGTCAGCCATTTTGATATCATTTTCATTCTAATCACCTGATTGACTCGTAAACCAAGAACTATATCAAGTCGAGCCTTTTACCAACAATTGTTTTCAAAACCGGTCGTCACCCAAGAACCTTGTTGAGTCATTGTAAATATTCAACATAATTCCTCTCCTTTTTGAGGAAATCTTTTGGGAATATCATACCATTATCAGCCAAAGCTTGTTAGTGGAGGCTTCCAAAAAAAAAACAACAAAAATATTTCTACTTGTTCTTCGGAGCGCAAATTTTAGGGTTCTTTTAGTATTTAATCTTCTTCTACCTTGAAAGTTCAAAAGGCTATCGCCAATTTCACTTTCAGGTTTAAGACGATTAAATAGGGGCAGCTGTTGCACCCCAAAATTTGCCCTCCTATCTCGATTTTATCTGGCTTAGGCTTCACATTCATCTACATACGCTTCCATCAGGTCATTGCATTAAACAGTCATTCATTCATCGCATATGCATCATTTCGTCGTATTTAAATTGACCAAAAGTTAGTTTAAATCGATGTCTGAATTGTTTTATAGTTATAAAATATCCGATATTTCACTTCATTCATTTTTATCTTCTTACCTGTTTATTGTATCGTTTTAAGTTGATTATATGTCGATGATATCAATATTTCGATTTTATAAACAGACTGCTAAAAACAATTCGACACTGTGCGGAAAATTAGCGGGAAAATATTTCAAACTTTTGCCTCTAACTCACTGCTTTATGAATCTACGTGTCACGTAGATCATGAAAATGTGATCTCTCTAATTTTTCGATACATTTCGAAATTTTGTTTTTAACCGTAAGTGTTTTAAAATCAGGTATTTTTTATTATCGTTTTATTTCAATTTTAAATATTTCGATAATTTTTCTTTAATATTTGATACCTGTAATTTATTTTAATATGTTTATTTTATTTTTTCGGATAAATTTTTGTCCAAACTTTTATCATTTTTAACAATTTTAAGTGTCTAATTTTTATCTTTAAAAATCAAACAAAAAATATTATTGGGCTTTTTAATTTTTGCTAGATCCATCTTTGAGGCCCATTTTATGAGGGGTATTTTTGGTATTTCTTAAAAATTGCCAAACCCTAATTTATTGGGTATATATATGTTATGTCTTTGTTACAAAGGAAAAAAAAAAATTGAAACGGAAGCGGCTGGTGAAAAAACACAAATTATATTAAAAAAAACATCACCTCCATCCTTCCTCATCTCTCGTGTCACTCCCTCCGTAACCTTCATCCTCGCCATCAGCTCCCACTCATTCAACCACCGCCTGCTACTTCCTTATGATCTCCCTCCGTAACCTCCATCAGACCATACCCTCCATAGCTCCTTCCAACTCACCGGAACCACCATCATCACCTTATTCCTCTTCATTCAACACCCAACACCGTCGCCGCAAATCTATCCTCTGTCAATCTCTATCCACCATCGTCCCTGTTCGACAAACCCACTTTCTTCTTCACTGCACCCTTCGTTTTCTCAACCGCGACAACCACTCCATCGCCTTCCTCACAACCTGCCTTCCACTCTTCTCGCTAAAGCCATCGCGTCTCACCCTCTCACCACTTCCATTCCACCACAAATGGCACTGTAAACCCTCCCCGACGCCGTTAACTCCCTTCAACATCCATCATTCTCACCGCAGCCTTCACCTCCATTTTCACCGGAACCAACCCTCTATCACTCTCGTTCATCTCATTACTCCCTCCGCCGCACCTCTGTTTCCCTTCTGTACATCTCAGACCACCGCCGATTTCCATCTGTTCAAGCATATCTCGTTCGCTTAAACACAAAGCTGCTCCCTCACGATAGTATGTCCGACAACAACATCGACTCGGTGGGTAAATGTTCAAACCGAATCTTCTTTATGCCTATTGTGTACATGTTTGTCTCGTATGGGTTTTGATGTCATATTGTGTTTTTCTCGAAATTTATTGAATTTGAAGTTGTGAGTATGAGTATTGGAGTCATAGTTTTAGGCGTTTAAATCTAGAGGTTAAAATTATGATATTAATGTTATTTGGTTGATATTATCTCTCTGATCAAAACAATTCGATGGAAAGATTTGTGTTAAATGACTGATTTAATTTCTGGAAAATCTGAGTTAATAATAGGTTGATAACCTTCATGCATTTTCTTTTCAACTGGAAGATGATTTCAATTTGGGGTTAAAAAGGATAAATTCTTTCAGGTCACTATACCTTTTGTGTCGAACCTGAGTTTTGGTTGTTATATTGTTTGTTCATTTTGTGTTAAAGTGATCCGGGTTTTCGAATTTGTCATAATCAACGCTATTTCTTATTGCGTGAATTTGCTACCAGTATCTGTATCTGTTCGGTGCTAATTTAAATGAAGAAGTTTGTGTTGACATTTCATTTTTTGGTATTGAATTTGAGTATTGAGTTTGTTGATGTTTGTCCCCTTTTGTTCATGTTTGAAACAACTTTGTTGAGAGATAACAATTTAATTCATGGCTGCCCGGATTTGATTTAGAGGGTTAAGATCTATTTTGAACTTGATTTCACATGTTGCAATACGAGTTTTCGATTATCGTTTCCGTTGTGGTTTGAAATAACTATTATTCACGAGTTTGCTTGGTATGAAATAAGTGACAAATGCAATATCGATTGAATTTGGGACGTAATTGCTCGACTTTTGAAAAGTGTTCATGTACATTATGCAAATTATGTTCGATTTTACTCCTTTGCTACTAACACATGTTCTAATTTATTGCAATTTCATTTCACCTTCTACTAACAAGTTTGTTATTTGTGTAGACGTCCGAGGATTGATCGGAATATTCAATTTCTTTTAGCATATCTACACTCTCATTGGCATTTTATTTTATTTTGAATTACTATTTCGATTTAATATTTAGCGAATGTATTTTTAAATGTATAAAATACTTATTGTTTTATTGCTTATATTTAGTATTGTAAATATTATAGTATTTCTATTTTATATTTAGTATTGTAGATATAATTATATAGAATTTTTATTTTATATTTAATATTGTAAATACAATTATACTACTTTTATTCATATATTTTATTTGGTTTATTTTATAAATTCAATTACATTGTAATTATTGTTTTTGTGTTACGATTTCGAATTAGAATTTAATTCAACCTTCGAATGAATTTGAACGCAAATGTATCTATTCTTCGTATAGTTTTTGTTCGTATTTTGAGTGATGTAGGGATCTTCATTTGGTATTCATCCGATGCATCAAGCCTTATCCGACCTTGAAGACTACTTGGAGCTCAACTCTTGCACAACATAAAAGCTATTTATTTATTCAAATTAATTCGATTTGGTTGTATATATATTCCCGCTCATGAACATGTACCTCCACTTTCGCATGTAATTCCTTGTGTGTTCTAATTACCATTTAATTATGCGTTTATCATACTAGAACACATAGCCTCCTCTTGGGCTCCTCATCAAGAAGCAGGTAAACATACACAATGCACACCTGCACACATTCATAGTTTGGTCCGGCTTTTCAATGACAACTATTCGATCGATTGTTCCAATCGGTCGTTTAGAATACTAGTGTCACGCTAGTCTCACTTTTAGGAGCATACATAAAGCCACCTTGTATGGGCTCGCTTGTTTTCCTAAAACACTTTCAAGTCAAAACAATTAATTGAACTTGTTCTTTTGAAAATCAATTTTTCTACAAAACAAAAAAAACATAGTGTTATGGTATTTAATTAAATTGTTAGAGGTTCGCCCGACGATTTAATTAAAATGTAAAGTATTTGGGCCATTAGAGGGTAACCCAATGACTTAAATAATTTATTCCATAACACTTAATAAAAGTGAACTTTGTTTCACCTCACTTCTTTTCATAACAAAGATTTTGGATGAGAGATGATCGGTTGACCTCAATCACCAATCTCGAGTATCGAATCGTTAGAGGATATCCCAACGTTTTGATACTTGTCATCCACAACCAAACCCCTAAAACACTTTCAAATTAAATTAATTAATTGAATTTGTTTTCTAAATCAATTTTTCTGTTAAAACAAAAAAAAACAAAAAAAACATAGTGTTATGGTATTTAATTAAATTGTTAGAGGTTCGCCCGACGATTTAATTAAAATGTAAAGTATTTGGGCCATTAGAGGGTAACCCAATGACTTAAATACTTTATTCCATAACACTTAATAAAAGTGAACTTTATTTCACCTCACTCTTTTCATAATAAAGATTTTGGATGAGAGATGATCGGTTGACCTCAATCACCAATCTCGAGTATTGAATCGTTAGAGGATATCCCAATGTTTTGGTACTTGTCATCTACAATTAAAATAAATTCAACCCATTCAAATTCCTTTTTCCGCTCATACGCGGTCATCAAAAACATTTTCTTCTAAAATCAACACAACCAATCCAAAACATTTTCAACCAGAACTACGGAGTTTTGACTTTCCCATTGCACGAGGGAATACGTAGGCACGCGGTTTTGAAACTGTGTCAAACTCAAAATAATAACAAACAAATCCCGTTTTCTTATTTCTTATTCATAATTTAGAAATTAGCGATTACACACACACAAACACATTTTGAACTAAATGGGTCCCATCGAGTACGATGGACGTAAGAGGTGCTAATACCTTCCTCTTGCGTAACCGACTCCCGAATCCATTCTTTTTGGTCTTGTAGACCGCCTTATCCAATTTTTGTGGGTTTTATCTATATTTTCCCGTTCTTTCTAGAACAAATAAAATTAGGTGGCGATTTCATTGTTTTTTTTTGAAAATTCATTTTAAATGATTTTTTTGAAAATCGAGTTGCTTCAGGTTGGACCGGAAATTGTGCAACAAACTATGGATAAGATTAAGTTGATTAGAGAGAAGATGCAAATTTCACAAAGTCGCCAAAAGAATTACCATGACAAGAGGAGGAAGCCTCTTGAATTCAAGAAGAATGAACATGTGTTTTTGAGAGTGAATCCTACTACGGGTGTTGGTCGGGCACTTAAATCGCGGAAGTTGACACCTCGGTTTATTGGTCTGTATCAAATTTTGGAAATGATTGGTAATGCGGCGTATAGGATTTCATTACCACCATCACTTTCAAATTTACATGATGTGTTTCATGTGTCGCAATTGCGAAAGTATATTGCGGATCCGTCACATGTGGTGCAAGTGGACAATGTGGAAGTTAGAGAAGACTTAACCGTTGAGACTTTACCGACAAGGATCGAAGATCAGAAGGTGAAGCAACTTAGAGGAAAAGAGATTTCTTTGGTTAAGGGGGTGTGGGGTGGTGCGGCTAATGGAAACATAACTTGGGAGCTTGAAAGCCGGATGCGGGATTCATATCCCGAGTTGTTCGTTTAGAGGTAATTTTCGAGGCCCAAAATCTTTTAAGTGGGGGAGAGTTGTAACACCCCGTTTTAAATAATATTATTTAAATTATTATTTTCTAAAAATTACCGGTTGATATTTATTTTGGTAAATTATTAATTATTTAGTTGGTAATTCGGTCCGGTATGTGATTAATTGAGTATATATATAAGTAATATGTTAGTTTTAAAATATATAATATTTAACTTAGTTTATATAATATAATATATTTATATGTTATAATATATATATATATATATATATATATATATATATATATATATATATATATATATATGTTAGTAACTAAGAAGTAGGTATGTTGGTAGAAAAGTATATCAGGAAGCAAAAGTCTAAAAACAAAAGAAAACTAGCAGAAGCGTGAAAAAGAGTAAAAATCTAGGGTTAAGGTGAAGAGGAAAAGTTCTGGAAAATCAATCGAAAAGCTCGCTTTGAGACTAATCGGTAAGGGTTAGACTTCCTCTAAACATCTAGTATATTTTTATTGCATTTGATTACGGTTTGTCGATTTAGGAAATTAAGTTTTGTGTTGTTAGAAAATATATTTTCTTCCTGTTCTGGTTATGGTGGGTGTTTTGGAAAAAAAAGTAACAGAAAAAGAACAATGGAAAATGTGGTAAGAGGAAGGGATCTACCACATAGTAGCAATCACATATACTTTAATAGTGTAATAGCAAATAAATAAAATATTAGGATGAACTAGATAGCTAAAGTTACAAAAAAATGGTTTATACATTTTGATAGCTGCTAAAACAATAGATTAAGTAAAGTTTCAATTCATTCAAAAAAAGTGAAGTAAATTTTCAAATGTACAAATTACTAATGTATTGCAAAAAAAATATTATTATATGGTTAGACATCTGCTTATCAAAATAAACTGAATGACAAAGGAAAAAATGGCATTACCGAAACTTAACCTCAAAACTTTAACAACGAGTTTCCCTGCCAAAACTCTAATGCTCACTCAAATAGATCAGATCAAAAATTTCAAAAACAAGGATACGTTGTAACACATTTTCGCAAATATATATTAGAATTAATATATATATATATATATATATATATATATATATATATATATATATATATATATATATATATATATATATATATATTAATAGTGTGATTAATTAATATAACCGGTTACCCGATAAAACTTGTTATTTTGGTTTCGATCGGAGATTAATTAAATTGTAGATGTGTGGTATAATTGAAATGTGTTGTGAAATGTCGATTCCGGAAATAACATGTTTAGTTTATAAATATTATGTTGTTGTGCGATTAACTAATATAACCGGTTACGATTAATTGGTAAAGCTTAATATTTTGAGTACGATCGAAGATGAATTAAATTGTAGATGTGTTGAATACTCGAGATCTTTGGTTAATTTCTGATTCCGAAAATGATGTGTTTGGTTTATAAATATTTTTGTGTTGTGTGATAATTGTTGAAATGAAATAAGTGATGTTTGTTGTGCAATGTTGTGAGTTTAATTCATAGGGTTGAATTATGGTGATGTATGCTTGTAATTGAGATAGAGGGATGTCTTGATTTGCATATTATTGTTGTTGAATTGCACACCGCATCATATATCGTGTCAAGAGGCGATGTCTATTAGTCTCGTGGAGGCTAATGGCTCGTCCCAAACTCAGAGTGGAGGTTTGAAAGCTTAGGGAATGGGCTTTGTGATTATCCGTCTGAGGGATAGACAATCGGTAAATCCGAAGGATAATAGATGATTGGTACCACATGCATGAGTCGTGTCATTGTGTCGAGTCGCACATACACATTTTATTGAGTTTATGTGTTGTTGAATATTATGCATTATGTGCTAATTGGTAAATGAATTGATTGTGTTTGATTTCTTTGAGTTGTTGAATACATGAATCGGATTAAATGAATATATTATGTGTTTTATGCAAGAGTTGGAACAAGAGTAAGATTCCTTTATTTGATGCCTTTCATTTGCTTTAAATTACATGCTTTATGTTTGTTGGAATTATTACCCTTCTGTTGAAATGATGCTTGATACAACATCATTCAGGTATCGAAGACGGTAGTGCGAGGCACTAGCTTAGCGGATGCATTTGGATTGTGGTCCGTTTTATTTTGGTTTATCGAGTTGATGCTCTGATTGTAACATGGGGTTTAGTGTCCGCATTCGAACTCATATTTTTTTGTATATGGATTATACTTGTATATAATCCATTGTTTTGATTATATGTTGAGGTATGTATATTATTACTTGATAACTTGTTTTTGTGTATGAAACATATGGCTTAATGCCTTGAATTTTATATTTTGATTCCTCCTTTGGAGAAGATAATATTATTATGATACCGTTACGTTTGCACGAAAAAGAAAGTTAATGAAATGAATGTAGTATGTGATTTAATGATTAAAGTGACGAATATATCATGTCCGTTTTTCTTGAATATGTGAATTGATGTTGTGACACTGTACGGTGAACTCGACTTTTTAGTGTTTGTATCGCAAATGTGCAGATAGCAAGAGTCGCCACCGACTTTTATTTTTATCCAATTAAGGGAAGGTAAAAGTACAGAAAAAGACCTTCGTTTTGATTCTGAGTTCCGGAGAATGGTTATGAAAAGGGAAGGTATTAGCACCCCTTTCCATCCGTAGTTATCTACGGCTCTTAGTTGCTCTAGATCACTTTTTAAAATTGCTTTCGTGTGTTTGACAAAATGTTTTGAAAAGGCATTTCGCTTTGACTTTGTAATGACTCATGTAGGAATGTATACAAAGTGTTTGGAAATGTTTCGTTTTTTTTAAAAGAGTTTGAACTTTGAAAAGAGTGTATGGTGTGAAAAGTATTTGGTTTAGAGCAAGCAACTAAAAGACTTATTTACCCACTTAATTGGTCGTTGCATTTCTACGTCCTTTAGAATAGCGCTAGCCGCACCATTAGTTAGTAGGTAGCTCCATTCGTTGGATGTAAGCGGACGCTCGGGACATCGGATGGTCATAGAAGGCAACTTGTAGGAAGTATCCTAGCACATTCGGGGACTATCATCATTTTCGTAGGCGACAATCGAGGGTCAAGATCATGTATTCGGAGGCGACATAGTGGGTCTTATGATCTTTGTATCGAAGGACTATGATGATTTGTTTGAAGGCAACGGTGCTAGAATACCTCTACGCTCGAGGGACCCGACCATTTGAATTGTAAGGCAACGAGAGAATTACCCTAAGGGTGCGTGTGAAAGAAGTGTGTTGATTTATATTTTATCTTGAAAATTAGTGGGCTAAGTTCATTATTATCTTGCCATACACGCCTAGTTACTAACATTTATAGGTGCGGAAATTAAAATGCGGAATGTAAAGATGCGGAAAGGTAAATCCTACGCTATTACAAGGCTTTGGGGCAGATACATAATTTAAAAATGCGGAAAATAAAAAGACCTAATTTAAACTATTACATCCCATAGACAGTTACATTATTGAAAAATAAAATGATAAAGAAAGAAAAAATTGTCTGAATCGGATCAACCTGCAAGAGAATGAGAAATCGGAAAATGCGATATGAATCGAACAAGAGAAAAAATGTTAGAAAAATACAAATTTTTATATGAGAAAATTATTACATGCTGGAAATAATATAAATATGCTAAAATAAATTTTTGGGATTTTTTGGATGTAATTTAATAATTAAAAACTAATTAAATGTGATTTAAATGCAAAAATATGAATAAAAATAAATATGCATGCAAAATTATGTTTTTTAATTTTATAAATTAAATAAAGATTTTCGAAAACAAATGCAAAAGAAAATTAATTTTGATGATTTTAAATGCGAAATAAAATTGTGAAATTAATTAAAATAACATGCAAATATTAAAATAAAATAGAAAATGGAAAAGTTTGTAAAAGGAGAAAACCAAATGGTCCTGGGAGAATCGAACCGGACCTTGCCTTCACAGTCACATGCCTTGCCAACTAAACCAAAGCGCCTCACCGCTTGGAAACCGGATCGAGTGAAAGAAAGACAAGTGTCGCTCCGATGCTCCATCACAAGCTTCATCGTCCCCGATTCAAATTTTCAAAGTTAGCGTTATTCGACGCTATGTCCCCGGCTAATTCAAAAAATCAAGCAAACATAATATAAATAAGTTCTAAGGCCATGGTTCAATTCGGATCATTCGAACACGATGGTATAGGTCTCATGGTCCAATTTTTCCATTTAAACAAAGCCCTAATTCGAACTCGAAACCCTAGCTATGGTATATCACGATTCGGCCATGGAAACACGATTGGCTTACCCAGATCGCTTGCAAACTTGATTCTAAACATGAACAAACAATCAAAACAGGTTAATAATGCATGAATGATGAAAATCGATTTTGAAAGAAACTTGACAAACCGAAATCGTGTTTGATGAATTCTTGATGGTTTTGAATGATGTAAGAGTCTGGATCGACTCAGAACAACCCAAGGAATGCAATGGAATCCTCAAAAGCAATTGAAAGTGGCTGGATCGATGGCTGCTAGTAGCTTGTAAGTCACGGATTTCTTGAATTAGGTTAGGGTTCTTAGAGCAATTTTTCTGTCCTCTCTTGATAGGTATGCATCATGTATTTATACTGGATGGATTTGGGATGGTTTTTGGCAAGAATCAATCAACATTCAAAGCAAATCAAATTTGATTTTTGTACAAAATCAAATTTTCAAAACTTGATTAATTTCCAATCCAATCTTGCCATATTGATCAAATTTTGAAATTTGTTGGCCTTTGTGAGTTGCTTGGGTCTCAAGGAAGGAATAAAAATCAATCTTGCAATTAATTTTGATTTTATACTTTATTTTAAAATTTAATTTGTATTTAAATGAATAAATTCCAAATTAAATAGAAAAATAAAATAAAAATTCGTGGCATTGGGCTTGGATATTCCTAATTGTATGAGGAATAAGTTTGATGAAGAAAAGCAAGCCCATTTGCAAAAATTTGATTTTGAGAAGTATTTCTCTTTGTGCATTCCTTCAAAATTTCCCAACTTGTGAATGGTGTATCTTGCTCAATTTTCCACATTTTTGAGTGTTCTTGGACTTTTTGGAAAGCTCTAAGAGTCCCCTAACCAACCTTTTTGGTCTCATCTCAATTGGAGTTTCCATTCTCAATATATCTTCAAAACAAAAAGATGACTTTTTGTTGACTTTGAAAATGACCTGTAATGTTTTGAGCCATACCTCTCAAATGAAGCATTTTTTGGACATTCTTGTGAGACATGAAGTTGTAGAGAATTGAATTTCCTTCAAAACAAGAGGTGGTGGAAAATTTCGAGAAAGTATGAGAAAGTTATGATCATCAAAGTTCATTGACTTTTCATCTAGAAACCCTAATTTAGAAAGTTTGACTTTTGAGCAAATCTTGAGTTTTCTTGATGAATCATGATCAACCCTTGATCAAATGATGAATGTAACTTCAAAATGAGGATGTTGACCCAAAATTATGAAGTTTGACTGTATGTTGACCATAGTTGACTTTTTTTCCAATACAACTGATTTTCAACCATCTGAGCAATTGTCTGAGGAAACTTGACTTGTGAAGCTTGAAACTTGATATGGAGAATCTTTGAAACATATGAGGAGGCATGAAGATCATTGGAGATGTTGGAAGTCCATCTTGACCTGAGGGATACCAAACCCTAGTTTGGGTTGATTGTCTAGGAGAGAGTTTGTCTGATCAACTGTTGAGGAATCCTTGAGTATGGATGTATGAAATATCTTGAGAAGATGGAGGGCAAATTTTGGGGTATGACAGCTGCCCTGTTCAATCTTCTTGTACTGGAGGGTTAGATTGACATGCTTTGTCTTTCGTGACCTGGAGGTAGAAGATGATTGAACACTCGAGTACACCTGAAAATTTGCACTCGCTGTTGGTGGATGATGCGGGAATGGGCTTACAGATGCCATTTGGATACTTACTGGGATGAGTCGACGCTAGACTCGAGAATGTCGATAGGAGAATTGACGGGATGGGCTTAAGATGCCATCCGAAAGATCGATGGGGAGTGAGCCGACGCTAGGCTCGTAGTCGCTTCGGAAGGAGTATGGAGATGGGCTTAAGATGCCATCCGAGGAGTCCTACGTTAGACTTCGTGTTCATTTTTGAATGAAGTTATTGGTTTGCATTGATTTTTAACCATATATGCAGCATTCGAAAGTGAAGCATCGTTGATAAGTAGTCTGAGATGGCTTAAGATGCCATCCAAGGCAACCGAGTCGACGCTAGACTCGTAGTTCTTGACAATCGGAATCGAATAAATCTTTGTGCCGATTACTCGAGGAGGTTGTAGTTGGCAAAATGTGGATAGCTTCCTGTGCATCGGTGTTGATCCATTGCTTATCGGAGGATAACCGAGGCGGTCTCTGATAGTTTTCCGTCGATTCGGGCTTAATCGGACTAGTCGTCGGAGGACAACCAAGGCGGTCTTTCGATAGTTTTCCGTCGATTCGGGCTTAATCTGACCATTCGTCGGAGGACAACCAAGGGCGGTCTTTCGATAGTTTTCCGCCGATTCGGGCTTAATCCGGACTGTTTGCTAGAAGTGATCACACTGCTTTGGAGAAAACAAGAGGAACTTTGATAGAATATTGGTTAGTTTTATGCAAAGTATGATGCATGATAGTGTATATGAATGACATATGCATGAATTATGACTTTATGAGAAATGTATGAATGATAGATGTTGTGGTATTTCAAAACATATCCATCTTGAAGAAGATGCGGATGCTCTGTTTGAAGATTTCTGACTCCTGTTTGGGGGATTGAGTAGGTGAGAACCCCGCTTGAAGGAGAGGAAAATATCCTGGATTCCTCTGATGCACTATCTGACCAAGTCTTGGGCCTAGATATGGTTGAGGAAGGTAGAGATTTGAGAGGCTCGTTGTTGGAGATCTCATATATAGACCTTGCTGAGGAGAATCTGGGAGGCGATCCGTTGGGGACCTTGTATGTAGATCCTGCTGAGGAAATTTAGGAGGCGCTCTACTGGGGATTCTGGGTGTAGGTCTCGCTGGAGAGCATTTGATAGTTGCCGGGAGACCGGGTTGGAAGAGTCAGGAGCCCGTTCCAATCTCTGGCGGGGAGATGAAGATGTAGTTTCCTCCGGTGCGCTATCTGACCAAGTCTCGAGTCTGGATACCGCCGCTGGGGAAAAAGGAAGGGACTGAGAGATGTCCGCTGGGGATAAATATCTTGGCCGGGGATGAAATGTTTCTTCTTGAGACTTAACCGCTTAGTTGATCGGGATCACGGCTCGGGACCAACATATACTCACTGGGAGGTTTGTGGTGAGTGACACCTTTGTGGGGATCATGCTGTGGGAATGCTTTGGTGACTTTCGTCGTCCCCAATTCCCGGAGCCCGTAGTAAGTACTTTTGTATGTTCACTTTTCGTATGTTTGTGATTAGATTCTTATTGTCAAATGCGATAGTCATTCAAAACAAACGTTGGACTTATTGCAAATAACAACAATGTAAATTGTAAAGAGAAAGAAGCTTGCGCTTATTTGAAAGGTGGCGTATGGCCAAGTTGTTTATACACAAGAAAAGTAAAAAATCCATGCGGTAACAATCTCGTTAAGTTCCAACTATGCTAGTACTCATATATTTCGACTATCTCATCTCCTTGCTGTCAGTAGAAAGTGAGTAGACTGATCTTCGCCATTTGAACCTTGAATGCGATAGTAGTCCGAAGCGTGTGATCCGAAGAGACATAGTCGACGCTTAAATCCCTAACTTTTGCCTAGACCGCCTTTCGGTTTTCACCGATACCCTTTTGCCCAAGCCGCCTTTTCAGGTTTTCGACTTGCCGGGTGTACATCTTTTGTATATATCCTTAACTTTTGCCCCAACCTTTTTGGTTCGCCAGGATGCCCTTATTTTTGCCTAGATCAGTCGACCTAGCGGGTCTATTTCATGCGTAGTATTTTTTTGACTATGTCTGCGTTCACAGGGTGTGGGAAGTCTTCACCATCCATGGTGCTAAGTATCATAGCTCCACCGAAAAATACTGTCTTGACTACAAACGGTCCCTCATAGGTGGGAGTCCATTTGCCCCTGGGATCACCTTGTGGAAGAATGATGCGCTTGACTACTAGATCACCGACTTGGTAGACTCGGTGCTTGACCTTCTTGTTAAATGCTCGATCATTCATTTCGATAAATGCCCATGGCGATGGACGCGAGTCGTTTCTCATCAATCAAGTTAATCTGGTCAAGGCGAGTCTGGACCCAATCGTCTTCGCCTAACTCTGCCTCCTGGAGGACTCTAGTTGAGGGTATCTGAACCTCGATGGGTAAGACGGCTTCCATACCGTATACTAGAGAGAAGGGAGTTGCCCCTGTGGATGTTCGTGCGGTAGTGCGATAACCATGAAGAGAAAATGGTAACATCTCATGCCAATCCTTGTACGTCACTGTCATTTTCTGTATAATCTTCTTAATGTTCTTGTTGGCGGCTTCCACTGCGCCGTTCATCTTAGGCCGATAAGGAGAAGAGTTGTGATGCTTGATCTTGAACTGCGTGCAGAGTTCAGTGATCATTTTGTTGTTGAGGTTGGAACCGTTATCTGTGATAATCCTTTCGGGAGTGCCATACCGACAGATAAGGTTATGTTTGATGAATCGAGCCACAACGTTCTTGGTAAGAGATGCATATGAGGCTGCTTCTACCCACTTGGTAAAGTAATCGATTGCCACAAGTATGAAATGATGTCCGTTGGAAGCTGTGGGCTTAATCTCTCCAATCATGTCAATACCCCACATTGCAAAAGGCCAAGGAGAAGTTAAAACGTTCAGAGGTACCGGAGGTACGTGTACTTTATCGGCATAAATCTGGAATTTGTGACAAGATCGAGCGTAGCGGTGACAATCAGCTTCCATGGTAGACCAATAGTAACCTGTTCTCAAAATCTTCTTAGCCATGGTGTGTCCACTGGAGTGGGTACCGAATGTGCCCTCGTGTAACTCTTCCATGATACGTATTGCTGCTTTCTGATCTACACAACGGAGTAAGCACAAGTCGTGGTTGCGTTTGTATAAGATGTCGCTCGAGGAAGAATTTGGATGCAAATCTTCTCATGAACTTCTTATCATTGATGATGCCCTGCGGATATTCCCGAGTCTCAAGATACCTCTTCACGCCATAGTACCAAGGTTTCTCTCTATCAAGCTCATAACAATACCGGTTCGTCAAACTTCTCAATGATGATCTGGGGAGCCTCGTTGTCCCATCTGACCTTGAACATGGATGACATAGTAGCCAATGCGTCTGCCAACTGATTCTCTTCTCGTGGAATATGATCAAAAGTAATCTCTTCGAAGTATGGGATCAAACTCGAACGTGCTCGATACGAATGAGATTAGGATGCTTCAGATCCCACTCGCCTTTATCCGATCGATCACTAAAGTCAATCTCCATACACTTGTAAGAACTTGATTCTTAAGTCAATAGCACTTTAAGACCCATGATGCACGCCATATTCGCCATGTTGTTCGTGCAATCAAACATAACTGGAGGTGAAAGGAGTATGTCCACTGTAGGGATGTGATGATGGCGCCAATGCCATTGCCGCGTTTGAGGCTCCATCAAAGACCATGGTCCATCGGGATCCTTGTTCGGTCCTTCGTCTGGGCCTCGGTTCTTCACAATCGAACTAGTAAAACATCTTCGTCTGAAATTGAACCGCATAGATCGATAGTCATCTACGGCTTGATGAGCCAAATGATCGCTACTACACTTTCTTTGATCGCTTTCGAGAAGTGTACCGGATGTCATATTCGGTCGATCATTTTCCATCTTGCTATTCTTCTTGAGAGAGTGGTTTCTCAAATATGTATTTTATCGATCCATCTTGAAATCAACAAGGTAGTGTGAGTCAACATATATTGTCTTAGTCGGCGAGCAGCCAAAAGCGTGCAAGTTTTCTCGAGTGTGAGTATCTTGTTTCACATCGGTAAACTTTTGCTAAGGTAGTATATTGCATGCTCTTTTGACCGACTCGTCATGTTGCCCCAACACACACCCCATTGAATTCTCTAACACAAGTACATGATAAGAGGTCTTCCTTTGCAAAGGCATCGGGATAGGAGGATTCAAGGTACTCCTTGATTTTGTCAAAAGCGATCCGAAATCGTCATTCCATTCCACTACTTGATCTTTCTTTAGTAACTTAAAGATTGGCTCACAAGTAGCGCTAGTGTGCAATGAATCGCAATGTAGTTCAATCGGCCCAAGAAACCTCTGACTTCCTTCTCGGTGCGGGGGGCTAGCATCTCTTGAATAGCTTTAACCTTGGCGGGGTCAACCTCAATACCTTTACCACTGACAACAAACCCTAGGAGTTTTCCGGATCTGACTCCAAAGGTGCACTTGTTAGGATTAAGTCTCAGTCTGTACTTCCTCAACCTATCAAACAGTTTCTGCAAATGATCAAGATGTTCTTCTTCAGTCTGTGATCGAGCTATCATGTCGTCAACATAGACCTCTATGTCGTGATGAATCATGTCATGAAACAATGTCACCATAGCGCGCTGATAAGTGGCGCTGCGTTCTTCAATCAACGGCATAACCTTGTAGCGAAAGTGCCCCACGTAACAAAGTAGTCTTCTCCATGTCTTCGGAGCCATTTTGATCCGATTGTAACCGGAGAAACCATCCATGAAGGAGAAAACCTTATGTTGAGGTGTTGTCAACCGTAACATCAATATGAGGAAGTGGGAAATCGTCTTCGGACTCGCTTTGTTCGGATCTCTAATCCACACACATTCGTACCTTGCCATCCTTCTTAGGTACGGGTACCACATTTGCAACCCATCGATAAGAGGTGACAGCTAAGAAACCGTTGAACTGCTTCATGACTTCGCTTTGATTTTCTAACATCTCGGACGCATGCGACAACCTTCTGCATCGAGAAAACCTTCTTTGTTGGCAATCGGTGCACTACAATATCAATGTCCAACCTCGACATGTCTTCGTATGACCAAGCAAAAACCTCAATGTAGTCTCGTAGCATCCGAACCAACCTTTCTTTAACACTGCTCTCAAGATCCGCTCCTATCTTGATCTCTTTTCGCCTTCGTCGACCCAAATTCACAACCTCAACTTGCTCTTCGTATGGAGTATAACTCGCTCCTCTTGTAGCGCAAGTTCTCCGCACTTCACAATATTCCTCACCTTCGGCTTGGTAGATCGGATTATCAAGTCATATTTAGCAATAGCATAATCATATTAACGATTCGAGTGATTCAGTTGTATCACGTGGTGTGTGTAAGAAACACATAGCTTTTGAAGGGTGATAAAGTAAAAGAAAGAAAACAAACAATTGAATGCAAAAGTCCAACGAATTTATTGAATGAAACGCAAACGATGATAATAACCTCGCAAACGAGCCATGATGCCCAAGGCACTAGGCTTTAGAGTTTATTGTTCGAAACATAAAAATACGAAAAGCAAAACAAAACAAGAGCAATTACTCCTGGCTAAAGGAGATTGGTATGACGTCTTCAGTCTTCCAATTGTTGAGCCCATGATCTGGCGTTGGGAAGATCCACTTGCTGATGTCGAAGCCGTTGTCGTTGTCTTCTATAGCATGGATTCCACTCCGATGCGGAAAGGAAGTTGGCCGCACGCTCGCGCGTATCATCTTCTGACCCTTGATGGTGAAGCCTAAACCAGTCTTGTCGGATTTGAAAGGGAGATCAGGGAGCTGGCCCCAAATTGTACTACCTTCTTCAACAGCAGCTTGAGCATCTTTCAGTGAGGCCATCCTAGGCGGAACTTTAGCGACTTCAGAGGACGGAGAGTCAACAGCATGACTCTGGGTATTGTTTCAAAAGCTTGACAGGGAGTCTCGAAGAATTCACCTTCCATCTCGAGATATCAGAATGATTGTAGATGACTGACCATATACTCCTCTTCACCACACACTGTAACAACTTTCCCTTTCATCGGGTATTTCAGCTTCTGATGCAAGGTAGAGGTAACAGCGCCTGCCCCATGTATCCAAGGGCGTCCAAGTAGGCAAGAGTAAGCTGGACGGATGTCCATGACAAAGAAAGTGGATTCGAAAGTCTGGGAACCGACTTTAACAGGAAGAATGAGTTCTCCAAGTACTGTTCGCTTAGAACCATCAAAAGCTCTCACAATAATGTCACTGGGTCTCAGAACCAACCCTTCGACATCAAGTCGATCAAAAGCAGTCTTCGGTAGGATATTCAGAGCGGAACCAGTATCCACCAAGACATGAGACAATGTAGTACCCTTGCATTCAATAGAGATGTGCAAGGCTTTGTTATGTTTCTTTCCAGAGTTAAATCAAGATCGAGAAGCCTAGGCCGTTGTTGGCAGCCAGGCTAGCAATACAAACTTCAAACTGGTCGGTGGTAGTGTCTTGCGGTACGTGAGCATTCTTCAGAAACTTTACCAAGGCATTAGCATGAGCTTCAGAGCACAAGAGCAGAGCAAGCATGGAGATCTTGGACGGAGTCTGTCCCAACTGTTCCACAACATTGTAGTCACTCTTCTTGATAATCTTCAGAATTTCCTCCATTTCTTGTTTGGAGGTGTCTTGATAACTTCCTTTGGTACTTCGTTGAGCGGATGAGCCACCGGTTCTTTCCTCTAGCTTGGGAATGGATTGAATAACGGAATGCGAGCTGGAGTCGCGGTGTCTTTTGAGGAGATTGAGAGAATACTCTTCCGTTCGGGTCACCTTACTTGATCCGTGATGTTGTCAATGTCGGAATGGTAGCTTCAATAGTAAGATCTTCAATGGTCGAGGGTCTTGCTTGACGCCATGATAGTAAACATCACCATAATTCCAAGGGATAGCCTTGTCGAGGAATACTGGAACCGCCTTGAGAAGTGATGATGAGAGGTGCCACTCTAGGCACAGGATCGAGAGAAATCCTTATTGTGTTAACATCAAGATAGTCTTCGGGAAATCGTCACCCCATCCGGTCGCCTTAACATCTTCAATAGGAATCTTGTAGCTCGTGAACAGTATTTCACCATGTAATCATACTTTCCACTTGGTTGCCCCAAGGTATCCCACAGATGGTACAGGTTTGCATTGTCAATCTTCAACTTAGACATTTCTTCACACCGCACAGTGGTTTCGTAAATAGTATCTCACGGTTATCCATCATGCACGAACACGCCTTCTCAACCAAGCACAACCATCAACCAGACGCTGGGCATCCTGGTTGACACCAACAAATTCAATTCAGATGGTCAAGTCGAAAACATAAGTATCGTCACAAGATTGGAACCCTTGTCATGATTAGGCATAGGCGTTGATCACATTCGAGTCTCAACAGAGGATCAAATTCAATGCTTAGATTCAATCATATCTTGAATCTTGTTCTTCGAGCCCAACAATCATCGACTATGTCCGGGCTATTGGAATGGTAAGCACACTTAGCATTAGGATTGTACTGAGAGGAGGTGTTGACATTTGAGGGGTTCCTCAAGGTAATCACTCGCTTTCAACATGTGTTGCAAGGCTTGCGACAAAGGCATGTTGATCTTGAACTGCCTTCGTGGCGCTCGTTACGCGTGTTGTCTCGTTGTTGCCGATGTAGGATTGAGATCACAACCGCCTGATTGAGCGCGTCGGTCTTGGCTCGGCTTTTCGACCATACACAAGATTAGCTTCTTTCTTAGCACCAAAAGATCTCTTCGCAGATTTAAAGGTGTCTCTACCGAATCTTTCCACTCTTGATACCACTTCAATACGTCAGAAGTATCACCGGTGAATCCGGTCAAGAGTTTCCAATCGATGATTGAAGAATGGGCCTTAGTGTCCCCATGAACATATCAACCAACTCCCTATTGGACAAGGGTGGTTGAACTCGCTAAATCTCTCCACTCGAGCATACTCCTTGAACTTCTCATCACGACCCATAGACATGTTTTGTAGTTGCATGCAGTGGGTGTCAATTCAAGATTGTACTCATGCAGAAAGCATCACCAAGTCACCTGTGCACGAATACGGTCATTCTCTAGTGATAGTACCATTCCAACCGAGTTCGGATGCACTCTCTTGAAAATAGTGCATCCACAACTTTCATCATCAAGGGATTGATCTTCTAGACATAGGACTTCAAATGCACTTAGGGCAAGACATGCCATACTTAGCAAAAGTTGGAACTTTGAACTTGGGAGGAATCACAACACTAGGGACAAGACTCGATCATCAAAATTCATCCGGACATCTTCGGTTTTCCACAAGATTCGACGGTCTTCAAGTTGGTTGTACTTGTCATCCTCATCGAGTATTGGCCATTATTATAGTCCTTCTCAAGCTCAGCCGACCGCTTCACCATTACCCTTGTTACTTTGTTCATCCTCCTTCTTGACACTCCTTCCGAGAGCTCTATGCGATGACCTCTTAGGACCACCTTTGTAGCGCGCCCATGTTGAGGAGACCAACAACCTTCTTCTTTCGTTGATGAGCTTCTTCGGATCTTCTTGGCCTTGGACCAAGTGGTAAACATTTGTCAAACCGAGCATTCGAGCTCAAGATCTTTGATGATGCTCAAGAGCCATTTCGCTAAAATAAATAGCGAGCAAATGAGAAAACCAATCTTCAATGTACCGTGATGCAATGTTATGCTATGATATGCAATGTTTATGCGAATGCAATGCAATGTTTTCAAGGACCTAAGAGATTTAAATTTGTTAAACAAACAATGAGCAAACATTTATTAGTACTCTTTTCATTATTCTTTTCTTTTAAGTACAAGAGATAGTTCAAAACAATAAAAGAAAACATAAACATCCTAAAGCTCTAAGTCTCCCATGGCGCTTCCTCTTGGTGCCGATGTAGGCTGATGCTTCGCTCCTCGTGAAGTAGCTTGGTCAACTCTAACACTTTCTTCTCACTTGCATAACACCGAGCTTCAAAGGTATCCTCTTCTTTCGAATCCGGATCTCTTCAAGTCTTCAAAATCGAGGGCATGTCGATGGAGAACAAGATAGGTACGTCACCTATAGCAACATGTTCCATAATTACCGGTAGAACAGACGTGAATGGCATCATGAGGTTTTGAGCTCGAGCTCGCACCCATTAGAGGTAAGGTTCCCAAGGAATGGAGTTCGGGTGCCCCAAGGTCTTGGTATCAGTCTTTTTTACCATACCCCAAGCATGTATGAACCTTCGTCGATAATTCTGGAGATCGTGGTTGTAGTCGAACACAATATCTTGGAGAAGCATATCATGTGGACCATCTCTTCGGGCAAAACCAAACTGACGTAGAGCTAAGGAAGGGTTGTACGTAATACCTCCCCTTATACCAAGGAGTGGTACATTAGGGAATTCTCCACAACGCTCAATGAATGTGAAGTCCTTTTGAGAGAAAAGGCTCCAACGGATATCTGAATGAGAGAGTGACATCAACTTTTGAGACCATCTCAACCTTTGTTCATTCTTCAAAACTGATGGAGGAAGGTGCGAAATAAACCACCTTGAATGTAACGGTATACAACACATGAGAGTTCCTTGTCTCTTAGTAGTACGAGTGTGGAGAGAATGTAGGATGTCTCCAAGTAAAGTAGGCACTGGATTGCGGGTAAGGAATAACTTGATGGCGTTGACATCTATGAATTGATCCGAGTTAGGAAATAGAACCAAACCATAAATTAATAGGGCCACAATGTTTTCAAATGCATGGAAACTCATAACTTTGAGGAATTCTCGGGCTTTCTTAATTAGGAACTTGGCAAGTAAACCCTTAACTCCACTTCTAGTTTCCCAATTGGCTTCAATGTCTGAGCGCTTAAGATGTAAGGCGGATGCGATGTCTTCGTACCTAGGAACCTTTTCTAGACCGGTGAATGGCATTTGGTCAAGAATAGGTACCCCAAGTAGCTTAGAGAACTCTTCCAAGGTAGGAACCAACTGATAATCGGAAATGTAAAGCAATGGTGTTTCGATCAAGAACCGAAATAGGACGTGCATCATATCTTCTTCAAAACCGAGATAACCAAATCAAGTAGATAACCATGTCTTTTGATGAACCGAGCATGGTCGGAATTTCAAACCAATTCTTTGAGTTGAGAAGGTATACCCATGAAGTTGATTCGATAGTCTTTCTAGAAGCCATAATCCCTACAAAAGAGCAAAGATAAATCCCTAGGTCCTTGAAATAGTTAGAAATGATATACAATGCAAATGATGTCATGATGTCATGTTTAGCACACACAAACAATTCACACAATGAGCCTAGGTTTAAGGCTTGCAAGAGGTATAGGTGATTACCCCACCAAAAGTTTGAGTTGGTTCATCCTGTCCTATAATAGTAACCGGGTTCTAGGAATCTCATATCATAGATCTTTCTCGTAGGCATTTATTTCAATACGACGGCCAAGTGGTCGATCGAAAATATCCCAAAAGTCTGATCTCAACGAGCGTAGCATCGAGTATCAACCAACCTTAGTCTGCACCAAAGCCGGCCATCTCACTACCTTCTAATGGCCAAGATGGGTCAATTATGGTTCTAAAAGTTTAGTTAGTGCTTGATGACACCACGCAGAAGCCAAATACTATCCTTAACTTGGAAATGAAGAGTATCAGGACATCCAAAGTGTCACACTAACGTAGCCATCATGTTGACCGTTTAGTTATATGTCTAGCGGTCGCGATGATCTAATGCTACTTACCTAAAAGGAAACCCGGATCCGGGTGTAGGATCCCCCAACAATATAATACCCAAGCAACCCTTAAAAGTAAAGCATACAAATCAAGCAAAAAGCGGTAAAGGTGATCTAAAAATCCCTAAGGCATTCTCTCTTTTTAGGGTGTCCCCAGCAGAGTCGCCAGTTCTGTAATACGGTGAACTGACTTTTTAGTGTTTGTATCGCAAATGTGCGGATAGCAAGAGTCGCCACCGACTTTTATTTTTATCCAATTAAGGGAAAAAGTACGTAAAAGACCTTCGTTTGATTCGAGTTCGGAGAATGGTTATGAAAAGGGAAGGTATTAGCACCCTTTCCATCCGTAGTTATCTACGGCTCTTAGTTGCTCTAGATCACTTTTTTAAAATTGCTTTCTGTGTGTTTGACAAAAATGTTTTGAAAAGGCATTTCGCTTTGACTTTGTAATGACTCATGTAGGAGTGTATACAAAGTGTTTGGAAATGTTTCGTTTTTTTTAAAAAGAGTTTGAACTTTGAAAAGAGTGTATGGTGTGAAAAGTATTTGGTTTAGAGCAAGCAACTAAAAGACTTATTTACCCACTCATAATTGGTCGTTTCGATTTCTACGCTCCTTTAGAATAACGCTAGCCGTACCATTAGTTAGTAGGTAGCTCCATTCGTTGGATGTAAGCGGGACGCTCAAGGGACATCGATGGTCATAGAAGGCAACTTGTAGGAAGTATCCTAGCACATTCGAAGGACTATCATCATTTTCGAGGCGACAATCGAGGGTCAAGATCATGTATTCGGAGGCGACATCGTGGGTCTTATGATCTTTGTATCGAAGGGACTATGATGATTTGTTTGAAGGCAACGGTGCTAGAATACCTCTATGTTCGAGGGACTGAGCATTTGAATTGTAAGGCGAGAGAGAATTACCCTAAGGTGCGTGTGAAAGAAGTGTGTTGATTTCATATTTTATCTTGAAAATTAGTGGGCTAAGTTCATTATTATCTTGCCATACACGCCTAGTTACTAACAGTTTATAGGGTGCGGAAATTAAAATGCGGAATGTAAAGATGCGGAAAGGTAAATCCTACGCTATTACAAGGCTTTGGGGCAGATACATAATTTAAAAATGCGGAAAATAAAAAGACCTAATTTAAACTATTATCCCATAGACAGTTACATTATTGAAAAATAAAATGATAAAGAAAGAAAAAATTGTCTGAATCGGATCAACCTGCAAGAGAATGAGAAATCGGAAAATGCGATATGAATCGAACAAGAGAAAAAATGTTAGAAAAATGCAAATTTTTATATGAGAAAATTATTACATGCTGGAAATAATATAAATATGCTAAAATAAATTTTTGGGATTTTTTGGATGCAATTTAATAATTAAAAACTAATTAAATGTGATTTAAATGCAAAAATATGAATAAAAATAAATATGCATGCAAAATTATGTTTTTTAATTTTATAAATTAAATAAAGATTTTCAGAAAACAAATGCAAAAGAAAATTAATTTTGATGATTTTAAATGCGAAATAAAATTGTGAAATTAATTAAAATAACATGCAAATATTAAAATAAAATAGAAAAATGGAAAAGTTTGTAAAAGGAGAAAACCAAATGGTCCTGGGAGAATCGAACCGGACCTTGCCTTCACAGTCACATGCCTTGCCAACTGAACCAAAGCGCCTCACTGTTTGGAAACCGGATCGAGTGAAAGAAAGACAAGTGTCGCTCCCTGATGCTCCAGACCGCGCGCGAAGCTTCATCGTCCCTGATTCAAATTTTCAAAGTTAGCGTTATTCGACGCTATGTCCCGCTAATTCAAAAATCAAGCAAACATAATATAAATAAGTTCTAAGGCCATGGTTCAATTCGGGATCATTCAACACGATGGTATAGGTCTCATGGTCCAATTTTTCCATTTAAACAAAGCCCTAATTCGAACTCGTAAACCCTAGCTATGGTATATCACGATTCAGCCATGGAAACACGATTGGCTTACCCATCGCTTGCAAACTTGATTCTAAACATGAACAAACAATCAAAACAGTTAATAATGCATGAATGATGAAAATCGATTTTGAAAGAAACTTGACAAACCGAAATCGTGTTTGATGAATTCTTGATGGTTTTGAATGATGTAAGAGTCTGGATCGACTCAGAACAACCCAAGGAATGCAATGGAATCCTCAAAAGCAATTGAAAGTGGTCGGATCGATGGTCGCTAGTAGCTTGTAAGTCACGGATTTCTTGAATTAGGTTAGGGTTCTTAGAGCAATTTTTCTCCTCTTGATAGGTATGCATCATGTATTTATACTGGATGGATTTGGGATGGTTTTTGGCAAGAATCAATCAACATTCAAAGCAAATCAAATTTGATTTTTGTACAAAATCAAATTTTCAAAACTTGATTAATTTCCAATCCAATCTTGCCATATTGATCAAATTTCGAAATTTGCTGGCCTTTGTGAGTTGCTTGGGTCTCAAGGAAGGAATAAAAATCAATCTTGCAATTAATTTTGATTTTATACTTTATTTTAAAATTTAATTTGTATTTAAATGAATAAATTCCAAATTAAATAGAAAAATAAAATAAAAATTCGTGGCATTGGGCTTGGATATTCCTAATTGTATGAGGAATAAGTTTGGATGAAGAAAAAGCAAGCCCATTTGCAAAAAATTTGATTTTTAGAAGTATTTCTCTTTGTGCATTCCTTCAAAATTGCCCAACTTGTGAATGGTGTATCTTGCTCAATTTTCCACATTTTTGAGTGTTCTTGGACTTTTTGGAAATCTCTAAGAGTCCCCTAACCAACATTTTTGGTCTCATCTGAATTGGAGTTTCCATGCTCAATATATCTTCAAAACAAAAAGTTGACTTTTTGTTGACTTTGAAAATGACCTGTAATGTTTTGAGCCATACCTCTCAAATGAAGCATTTTTTGGACATTCTTGTGAGACATGAAGTTGTAGAGAATTGAATTTCCTTCAAAACAAGAGGTGGTGGAAAATTGTTTGAGAAAGTATGAGAAAGTTATGATCAGTCAAAGTTCAGTTGACTTTTCATCTAGAAACCCTAATTTAGAAAGTTTGACTTTTGAGCAAATCTTGAGTTTTCTTGATGAATCATGATCAACCCTTGATCAAATGATGAATGTAACTTCAAAATGAGGATGTTGACCCAAAATTATGAAGTTTGACTGTATGTTGACCATAGTTGACTTTTTGTTCAATACAACTGATTTTCAACCATCTGAGCAATTGTCTGAGGAAACTTGACTTGTGAAGCTTGAAACTTGATATGGAGAATCTTTGAAACATATGAGGAGGCATGAAGACCATTGGAGATGTTGGAAGTCCATCTTGACCTGAGGGATACCAAACCCTAGTTTGGGTTGATTGTCTAGGAGAGAGTTTGTCTGATCAACTCTTGAGGAATCCTTGAGTATGGATGTATGAAATATCTTGAGAAGATGGAGGGCAAATTTTGGGGTATGACACACTCCTTCCGTGCAAAATTTTATTTTCTCTGATTTTAATTATATCGTTTAATTTGGGGTTTAATCGAAGAGGTGTTACATCCTCATCCTCAGTAAGATACTTGGCTATATGTTCAACTGTTTATTAACTGGTGTCACCAGAGAACTTTGGGACTTTTCAACCTCTAGGAAATTCAGTTTGCAAAATATATTCAGATAGATGGGAAGTATTGTTTGACCTTCGAAGGCCCATATTCACCCTATTTCATGCCATAATTCTTTCGAACATAGGATCCACATTATCATTTCCAACCATATTGTCTTGTTGAACCCCTTGGAGTACTTCTTCAGCATCTTGGTTTCAATTCACCATTAGAAATCTTCTCGCTTCTTCCTAGGGATTTCTATTGACTCTAGGTTTTTCGACACGTACCACCTGATTAATTCTATCATCATTTTATATGATTGGTTGGGCCTGGTAAATTGTAGGTTTTTCTTGAAAAACTAAATCCTGGTTTTTCCTAATCCATTCACGTTGGGGTGGTCGAACTAACTCTCTTGGAGCCCCCGAAAAGTCTGCTAGTCTTCCCATTTGGCTACTATTTGTTGGTTCGCGTGGGCATTTTGTAAGTTTGTTTGGGTAGCGTTTTAGATTAAAGGATTGAAAATTGCATTCATCTTATGCGCCAGTACCCCCACCATTTCATGGTTACTATCATCCATCTATAATCTCCATACTTCCCGCGAGTTTGTAGTAAGAGGAGGCAATTAGGCAACGAACCCTGGGGTTGGGTAGTTCGAATTGCATTATTAACGCTTGAACCAGAGGCTTACAATGGTAAAATTTTTGATGTTAGAAGATTTATGTATGTGAATGTACTATTATTTAATCCATCTATAACAGATGATGGCATACCATATAGGGTTTGTAGTTGGGATTGAAAAACTTGGTACATATGTTCTAGGCACATTACCCCCACATATCTTGGGGTCAAAGGTTGCCCCTAACTTGCTATAGACGCTAAAGTTGGTATGCTTTGTGAGTTTGATGACATAGCCGTCGATTTCACATTGGAAGGAACCAACATTGTTCCATGGGTTATTGGTATAGATTAGGTTGTGCCAAAAGCGGTTGTGTTTCCTCCTATCGAAAGGGAAACTTGTTCTTCATTGTTACTGGCTATTTTCCCACTCTTTAATCTCAAGCAACAATGTTAAAAAGACAAATGACTGAAAACTAAGATAAAAATAAACAGAAACTTTAACAAAATCTAGACACCCGTAAAAAACGCAGTCTTCCAAATCAAATAAGGGATTTGGTTACTTGCAGGATCGACTAGATCGATCCTAAAGACATGTGTTTAGTTTTGAATTTCTGTGTTTTTTTATATTTATGAATCCTTCGATGAAACTAAGTTTCAAAGAGAATAGTAAAAAATAGGCTTAAATGCACTTTTGGTCTCCCTATTAATTTTTTTAACATTTTAGTCCCTCTATAAAAACAACAACTATTAGGTCCCCCAATATCATATTTCATGTTTTTTTAGTGGTCCCCATGGTAAAATAGTCTAATTTGTATAGGTGACTTGAAATTATGAAGTGACATTTTTTTAATTGATGTCACGTCATTATAAATATTAAAATTTTTTTTTAAGTTTTCTTTATAATAATTAAACGTTTTTAATTATTATAGTTATTTTTGTTTATAAATATTTATTTAGAAATTATATATTATAAATTTTAATTCTAAAATATATATTTTTTGGTCTATTTTTAATGACGTGACAACAATTAAAAAATGTCACCTCATAATTTCAATGTCACATATGCAAATTAGACTATTTTGTTATGGGGGACCTAAAAAAAAACATAAAATACGATATTGGGGGACCTAATAGTTGTTTTTTTTATAGGGGGACTTAAATGTTTAAAAAATTAATATAGGGGGACAAAAAGTGCATTTAAGCCTATAAAATATATTCAAGAGTAAATTTAATGTAAAACTTGCTTAACATAAAATTAAAATAAATATAAACATTTCGATTGAATACAAATAGCAGTAAATGAAGGAAAATTAAATTTTCCTTTAGCGATCCTTACGAAGGGGCATGGTCAGTGATAAGATATATTACCTCTTGTAGCGATTTGGATCTTTGATGTTATGATCACGAGCGTTGATGAAGAACAACGTCTCTACTTAGTCCACACGAACAATTTGCTTCCGGTCACAGTGTTATCTACTTACGAACACAAGCTTTATGTGAGAGAGTGAGCAAAAATACAGCTACGGTTTCAAGACCGTATTTTCATCAAGTCAAATGCTTCAACACAATGCTTCTATTTATAGAACCACAAGTGTGGGCTGCAAGCTAAAAGCCCAATAAAGGCTATAAACTAAAAGCCCAAATAAGCATATGAGTATCATACCTTATGATGTCCCACATATCACTTAAGCGCGACGTACCTTACCATATTCCGTATTCCACTTAAGTGCATAGTACCTTACGGTGTTCCTCGATTACTCTATCTCTCATTAATTTTTCCTTATGTGTGTGACCCTGTAGGTTTCCGAGACGTTGGCAATTATATTAAATCACATTTAACATAATAAATAGTGAGTGGTATCTAGCAACACATCACTACTACCCAAGTCACAAAAATGTCATGTGATTTGGCAAAAATCATTATGTGATAATACTTGTGTGTATAATTACCCTTTTTTCCTCATGTATATATTGAACACAAGGAATAGACCGTGTCACCCTTGTCCAGTTTAATACTGGGCCCTTATGCATTTATCCTATTACGCATGATGAGAAAATTCTATCTAGGTTACTCATGTCCCTCAGCATGCTTTGTGATGTACCCATCAACTGTCTTTATTATCATCTAGTTACGAATGACGTTTGATCAGCAATAAGGCACTTATCTCTACATCTAGGTCCATAGTGGTATTAGGTCAAAGGGTGGTATACACCACTTATCACCATGAGAATAACTTATAATACTTTGCATAACATTCTATTTAGTATTCTCATAGCGGGTCAGTCCAGTATAAATATTATCCAAATATTCATACCTATGTCAAGACTTGATAACTCCTTATCCATGGTCCATGAGATGTGATTATCAGTCTATCTTCATAATAATCTCAATGCTTTTATGTTATCCCTCTTCAAAATAAATATCGATTACAGATACTTTAAGAATAATGTCCTTATTTTTAATGGTATCTCATGATGAAGTCACAATTAATATTTTATTAAACAGACTAACTATTCTAGGGACTTTATTATTTTGGAAAAGAAAATATAATAAATAAATTCCTTTTATTATTAATAAATAATTCGATACCGGTACCAAAAGTATTGGCCTCTAGGGCTTACACCAACAATAAATGTAAACGGGTGCATTATACGTACATTCCTCAAAACTCGTTTTTCTAACGCTGGTACTTTGAGTAATTTAGAGTATTTTTGTACAGAGATGTGAACACACAGAATCCTAACACTAAGACCCATATTTATACTAATATCGACCAAACAGTCTCTAAACAAGAAGTTGTCACGTTCGACATTTGCATGCATCTTCAAATTCCAAATCTCCACGCATCCTTTTAGATAAGATCAAACTTTGAATTTTAATACTTTTGGTCTTCGAAGAGCCAAAACGTGACGGTCGAAACATCTTTGATATTTCAAGTAACTTTAATCTCTAATGGTTTGCCTGTGAACCCTTTCTCGAAACACTTAGCAATATTAAAGCTGTTATCAGCTCTGTGCCTCTTTGCCCGTCGAAATCTTCATATAGATTTTTCAATTCATCCTTTCAAACTACATTCCTTTCAACAAATATAATTTCAACTAAATTTAATATAGTCAAAATATCCAACAACGTTGTCTTAAAGCCCTACCAACGATCAACACAATATACCTGCATTTTCTTTTTCATATACTTATCATCTGGACTAACATTGAACACTTCATATGTTTACACAATAGAGATGCTATTAGTATTAAACAAAAAAAAAACTCACATTACTCAATGCATAAAATTCAAAATAAATAACGTGATATCAGTCCATATGTCGTCTTTCAAATCATCATCAACTTCATTTCATTTATCTATCAAAATACTCAATCTACTTCTACCTTGTAATGCAATGTAATTCAAAAAATCATCAGCATGTTCACCAGAAACCCTATCGGTTTCTACATCAACTCTGACCGCGTTGCGAACACTAGTTCCATGGACTTTATCACCTTTGTATACACCGTGGTACCTCTAGTTTTTCTTTTACGTTTTTTATTAATAGAGGTTGCATAAGACATTGTATGGGAGGTACTTGTTGAATTGGCCATGACTATCAAGGTACTAATTTGAATCAAATAGTAATGTTTCAATATCCCTAAACGAAATGATAAAGATACAAACTAAATTAGAAACCCTAAATGAAATGATCAAGAGACAAAGTGAAATAAAAATGTTTGATGAACATACCTATTGCGAAAATGAACAAACATGTTGCAAAAATATCGTATGATGAAAATCTATTGGAAGACTTTTGATGAAAATAGCCTAGGTTTTTGCGAAATAAGAGTGATGAAATAGCATTTGAGTGTAGATAGACAAATGCAAAGTTAGAAACTAGATAATAGTAGTCTCAAAAAATAGAAACACGTCGGCAAGGCCGGTCCTGGGTCAGAGCAAGCAGGCCCATAACCCAGGGCCTAAAAAAAATAGGGTCTCAAAAATTGAACTTATGGGATTTATAAATTAAAACAATATATGTTACATATCAAGTATTACATTTTATTTAACAACTGAGTAACAAGATTAGTGGTTGAGATAGATCTACCGAATTAATAGTTATGGCGATCTCTCGAGTTCGATTCCATGTAAGGTAATTTTTGTTATACGTAATTAAAGCTTGTTTTAAATTAGAAATTAATCTCTAAATTACTTCCAATTATATTTTAAAAATCTAGGATCCTATAATAAGTATATATTTTTTATATTGTATTTTTTTTGTAATTTTTTTAAAATTTAAAATATTACTTAAATTTAAAGTCATTTTAAATAAAAAGTTTATAAAAGATTATTGTTTAAATATATCATTTTAAAATAATATGTTTTGTTTATATTAAATTTTTTATTAATAAATATTTAAATAATTAGATGTTAAAACAATTCTTTTAATTTATAAAAAATAATACTTAAGAATTGGAAGCAGAAAACTAATCTAATCCTAAAATCAAAAGATGTAAGTGATTTTCATAAAAAATATAAGAAATATTAAGTGTTCAAAAGCTCAACAAGTTAATTCAAATGTTGAAGGGTGAATGGGTGATTTTAAGAATCCTAAAAGAATCATCATCAAATTCATTTTTTAGCTGAATTATCTTTCAAAGAAAATATATGTTTCGAAAAATAAAGATGATGAAGTTTCGATCAACAGAATATTTCAAAGATGAAATATTGGAGGATTTCATACCATGATGAACCAAGATAATGAAATAGAATCAAATCTATGCAATTAAAAAATACAATTTCTACCGTGACCAACTAAGATAATCAAATTCTTTGTTCGTATGCACTTTTACATTTATATATAATCATTTCTTAATAATTAAAAAATAGAATTCAAAAAAGAAAAATAAAAATTCAAAGTTAATCGTTCAGTTTTTTATTAGAGGTCCATTTTATTATCATCCCGGCTTCTAAAAGTCGGATCGACCTCGCATTTAATTTAAAAAAAATGATGTGATAGTATTAATAAAAAATTTAAAAATGTAAATAAACAAACTAGAGACATATATTGGGAATTCATTTAAAAGATATATCACGTCGGTTTTTTAAATCAATGAGGGGATAAATTATACCAACAAAAAATTAACATTAGATTTTTGAAAACATAGTATTTTGAAATTGTTAATGCAAAATATATTACCTCTCAGTTGAACTATGTAGCCGAGTTAATATTAATAAAAAAATTAACAAAGATTAAAATTGAATTTAGAAAGGTGCCAAGTGAGAGATACTTGTTGAAGAATTAAAAAAAATGATGTCATTGGAAGAGTTCCCTTATAGCCATTTTCCCTTTGGTTTCTAATAAATCTAGGAGAAAAGTTGTTTATTTTAAAAATAAAAAATAAAACATGACGCTCCTTGGACCTATACCTCGATTTTCTCTTGTTCGAGGTGTAAATTTCGTCAAAAAAAGTTTCTTTTGTTGTAGTGTGAAATATTATGTATAAACAATGTAATATTGTGGGTAAACAATTAATTTATTAATATTCGTAGTTTGCAACAAGATTAAAAAAAAACTATCAATCTAATCCTTCGGTGTTATTAATAAACGGAGATATATGATGTGCTAGTTTTGAAAATATTTAAAGTGCAGAAGTTGGGGTTCGAACTTATGTGCATAAGTATTTCCTCGATTTTAAAACCGAAAGGTAAAGTTGATATTTTTCATGACGCTGTTAACCTCGCTTCTATAGCGATGTTAAATGCATTTCGCCGAGGTAAAATTTTCTATTTGTAGTAGTACCTTCTTCCACTCAATATGTCTTAGACCTTGTCCGAAAGTGGAAACCTTCTCGAAACGTCATGGTAGCGAGGATGAGAAAAATTTAGGTCACCTCAATGCATGTTTCACAATCCTATCTCCATATCGAGTAACAACGACTTGGGACAATTTTCATTTTACTTGCCTAGAGGTGAGCAAAACCAACCTAATGCCAAAGGCCAAATTCAGGATAACCTCACAAAAGATTGGTGGATAGATAAACAATTTCCAAAATCCATACACCGGTCCGAGCAACTTACTCCACATTTGTTTCCGCGTTTGACATAGTAAAAAACGCACCTCTACAAAAGCTAGTATTTGAAGCTTTATAAAATCACGTGAATAAAATGAAAGGTTCCAAACATAGGCTTAATCACTATCAACTGTTGGATCCAATCCAACGATCCTGAACTCGACATAGCGTTAATCAGAGGAATTTTTAATCGTCGATCATAAATAAACTCGCTCGTGCTATAACAAATACTATTTTAATTAGTGTTGCAAAGTTCACCTCTTGAATAACTATGGCTTGAAAGTTGCATTGATAATCCTACAAATACACTTATACTTCTCAGTACCAGAGATTAGCGCACTACTATTTTAGAGAGTTTATTATCTGGATATCATTAATCTTCTGTTACTATGTTAACAAAAAAAAAATCTAAAATGAATTAATATATTATATTAATATATAAGAAAACCACTAATATTATTATAAATATAACATTAAGAAAAATGAAATTCCTCACATACGTGTACTTAGTTATGTGCTTGTACACATTTTAGAAATAACCTTGCATATAAGAACTCCTTCTCACCAACTTATGCAAATATTAAACACAATCAACTTGAATAATTGTTGAAATATGTTTAAAGAATAATTATTTTAATCATTCCTTTGAGATATGCATAAACTTAACTAATCATTAATTATATAGTTTAATAACAATCTTTCCAATAAGTTTCCTGTCCCTAGTGAAAATAAACAATAAAGAGAAATAAAGATTATAAAACTGAACAAGTTGATATAGTAGGTGTTTGGATTTAACTATATCAATCCACTCATGTATGGAACACCTGTTTGAGGAATCCAATCATCACCAGTCACAAAATTAGAGACTGTGAAGTTTGCTGCATCAGTAGCACTAATAACATGATAACCAGGCCATGTCACTCGATTTGCAGTGCTTGAACCACCTCCTCTATTATCATATTCTGCATAATACAACGTACTCAATGCAAATTCACCATCCCATATATGCCAACCTGAAGGGTTTATGAAACTATCCATCAATGATTGCATAACTACCGTCCTTGAATAATTCTTCCACGGTCTCCTAAATATGTTTCAACTGTTCCAACATTTGGAGCCAAGTCATCTGCTGCTTTAATAGTTGCATTTTGTATAGAAGTTCCTGTGTTTTGATTTGGATCGGTTCGACCTTGCGCTGTGATCGTATTGAATTGTCCATTAAGAGGAAGACGAGGATAGATGTTGCAGTTTTGTAAAACAACTGCAGCATTCCCAAATATGAAATCAACTGTTCCATAGATATCACATTCTCTATAGAATTGTCTCAAAGAATGCGTATATAGTGTGTCTTGATACCCTTCAAAGCTGCAACTGTAGAATGTCGACATGTCTGCTCCACTTCTCATTGCAACTGCTTGATGTTTTCCTGGTCCGGCAGTGTTTTGAAATGTTATATTAACTGCCACAAACCCTTGACCTACCACAGCTGTGAATCCAGATGAAGCATCAAATATAAGTTAGTGAAAATGTGAAATCTTTGATATATAACATATGACATAATATAGATTTTTTCTTACCAAATGTGGCTGAATTGAATGTTGTGAAACCATCAACAACACTGTGATTGCCTGTGATAACTGTTTTATTGATTCCTTCTCCAACCATCATTAAGTATTTTTTCTTTTGTCAATAGATACATACTCTTGATACACACCTTCAGTGATATAAATGAGAAAGTATCCATCACTAGCAACTGTGTTATTTGGTGCAGCAGCTATTGCTTCATTGATAGTGCTAAAGTTTCCACTTCTATCTTGACTAACAACCACAATATCACTTACCACAATACTATCTTCATCGGTTTGAAGAAGTTTCCTCCCATGGCGTCTAGCTGAATCATAAATAGTGCGTGCTTTATTTGACATCTTCAATGGTAAACGACCGTTTTTGAAATTCAAGTGTTTACCTTTTTGTGGCCATGATGTTCTTATTTTTTTCTCAGGCATCCAACCTTTCAAGAACAAGGCTAGGGTTACACTATGAAGCTTTATCTCATTAGAGAGTGATAACGACAGGTCATTCTTCACTCTCTGATCTGAAGAAGCTATAGTGTTTAGACCATCCAAACATGTTTGTTTGTTAGTCAAAACTGCACTAAGGAATGTTTCGAAATCTTCTGCTTGAGAATTTGGAAGAACATTACTATATGTATTTGTTATGGCATAGGTGTTTGATAAGTATTCAAAACTTAGGCTTGCAAGGAATCTACAATCTTCGAGAGCACCAATTGTCGATTGAGACAAAGATGAGCTACCTTGAAGATATGAATCCAATAAGTTCATGAACTTACGCGATTGAGATAATGATTTTGGATAGAAATGCGATCAAGTCATAGATGTTTCCATTTTGATTACCAAGAACAGTTTTACAATAAGTAGGGTTTACAAGAGAGTTGCAAATGGCTTCTGGTGGAGCACCATTTGCTACATACAATGATACAAAGAACAAGATCATGGAAAGTAGATAGGAGAAATGCTTGAAAGCCATTGTTTTTTTAGATGAAGGAATGAAGGATGAATATGATGTGCATGGCTTGTAGGGTTTATATAGGCAGATGGAAAGTCAACTAATAGTTGGAAGGAATTTGTCTTCGTATGTATTTTTGATTAATGCATTCACCTACCAACATTCTTTTGTGAAATATTTAATTTCTTAGGAATTTAGGAAGAACTAAAACATTCATCAAGTTCAATGTAATGTAAGTAAACAAATATTTGTTGGGATTATGTTTGCTAGTTTAGGTTGGTATAAGGTTAATAGTCTGGTACACGACTTAAGATCTATATATCCGTGGAATATAAAATATTATAGTTTAGTTTGTCATTTGTGGGGTTGGTTCCCAACAGCCACAACACACAAAAATACAAAATAAAAGATTTTGGACAAGATAATATAAACGTGGATGCAATGTAGTGTTTCTAATTAGAAGTAAGACTAACAAGAGCTTCTTAATTTGTACTAAGTTTTCTGCATTGTTCCCAATTATTGGTTTTAAAATAATTGCAGTTGTTTTTGAAATGTAAGGGACTTTGCGAATGGTGAAAGTCGCTGTCATATGAAGATTTATAAAACTATTAGTCAGCTCAATATATTTTATAGGTTTTGGGATCAAGAAAACTATGCAAAGATTAAGGTTATGCAATATATACTTTAACATTAAAAGTATTTTAAATGCTTTTCAAAAAATCAAAAATTATTTCAAAGTGTGTAGATCAAAGTAACTCTTTTGTTTTTGAAAATTTTAAATTTTATTTTGCTGGTATAATTATTGTGTTGTTAAGATATTTAATTAAAAATGATCAAGAAACTCTTTCTTTTAAATATTATTTAAAATAAATATGATTTATTATATAGAGTTGAGCCTCAAACTATTTATCAATATACATGCAAGCAAAACAAAATGTTATGTTTATTTAGAGTTGCAGATAGTTTTAAAATTAAATGTTATATTTATTTAAAATATATGATGAATAAGTACCGTCTCATATATTTTTTTTAAGATTAAAGTATTCTGAAATTATATTACAAATACCAAGTAAAAAAATTGTATCAGAATATCTTTTCTTTCATTTTTAAAATTAAGTGATTATTTTATGACAAAAACAAGTAGCAAGCTTGTAACATATTTTTGCACGATGTTCACACCAAGGCCAAATTCAATTCCCTCGTGCGTTTTCAATTTTTTTCTCAAGCAAGATGAAGTCCTCAAAGAGAAACACAATGCAAAAAGAATCAGCTTTAATGGATGCTTGAGCTAGAAGATATAACCATTAGGATTTGAGAATAACTCACTGAAAATTGGGTCAGGCCTTAGGTCAAACATGCCATGCCTTATTAAAGTGACTTATAATGTTTTGCCTTCAAAAATTATTTTCCACTCAAAATTTTCTCTTGACTAATAAATATGGCATTAAGTAGACCTCTTGAATGGCATTTTGAAAAAAAACCACTCAAAAACTCCAAAAATTGTGTAAGTTATGGCCTTGTGAAGTTGATGAAAAATCATGAAATGACCTATAATCTTTTGAATTGTTCAAGCATTCTCAAAATATCTTCAAGCCTTGAAATGTAAATGGAGATAAAGTTCACATCTTCAAGATTATTTTAGAAAAATAATGAACTCAATGTGATAAACCATGATAAAGTTATGATCCCTTGAAGTTGATGATAAAAAATGGAGAAATTCACGAAAGACTTGTAATCTTTTGGCCTCTCAAGTGATTTTCCAAGAATTTTCTATTATTGCCGATAGAACTAAGTTGTAGTAGACATCCTTAGATCCATTATGAAAAATTAATAAGCCCGAGGAGATAAAAGATGACGAGGTTATGATCTTTTGAAGTTGCATAAGAAAGATGGATGACCATTCTAGAGAGCTTGCAATCCTTGACCCTCAAAGCATCTTCTAATCAACCAACATTCTTGAACCAATGAAGAGACCTATTAAAGATCCTTTTAAGAGAATTATGGCATTGGAATCACTCACAAATCTCAAGCAACAACCAAGATATGATCATCAGAAGTCCAAAACCCTAATTCCAAGAGCATTGACCATGACATGGAGAGTTCTTCAACTTTGATGATCTCCCTTACACATGGAGCATATCCACATGATGAGATATTTTTGTGGATTATAATAGGAAATCATAGTAATAATAACCACCCTAAAATATTGGGAATTGATGAAACCATGCACTTGTGATCCACAACTCAAGAACCTTGCCCAAATTAGGTCTGACACTTGAATCAACTTTGCATCTTGGAACTTCTTTTGTAAAATAAAGCATGATGGGCTTCATTAGACCTTGTTTAATGATGACAAATTTAGACACAACACATGATAAAGCTTGATAACTCCTTGAGAGTTGGGGAAAAAGGCATGGAAATAAACACATGAACCTATGCACTTGAAGAGAAGCTTTTGTATCATCAACCTACAACACAACATCTAAATGATGTACATATCTTGTGGTTAGGAAAATATCAATAATAATGTACAAAATATACACAAACAATGTGCTTGATAATCCCCATAAGAGAAAACTTAGAGATGGGAGAGAGATTCAACCCTAGCTTGTGATCTTTGTGCAATGTGATGGTATGAGATGATAGAGGATCTTAGGGAGGAAAATTGGGGTACAAAAATATAAACATATATTTTGCTGACATTTATTTTGAAAAATAAACATGCTACAATGCAAGTGCATTAACCATGGGTTTACGACTTCCATGATACTGTCTATCTACTGTACTGCCTCTGAATCGATTGAGAAAACCAGAACCACGGACAATGGCCAAAAAATATCACAAAATAGAACTACGATCACCAACATAAACAAGTCAATGACAAAATATAATCACCAATGGAGTAGTCACCATCAGAAAATACCAAGTCACCACCAGTATCGAGTCATCATTAGAACATATAGTCATCAACAAATCATCATCAGTATCAAGTCATCGACAATGCCTGTGATGATAATTCCCTCCTCGCTCGCGGGTAAATCTAAGGTCAAGGTAAGGCAAGGTTAATCAGGGTCATAAGTTCTCATGAAAAGTATTATCATTGTACAACATATGTGATGATGATAACACCCTCATCTGAATCCTATCATGACTGTGGCTCTCATGGTCGATATGGTAGAGCATCTCGTCTACCAATCGTCATAACTCTCTACTATATTCCTAGGGTGTCCTATTGTTTGTCACTTGGCCGGGGTATTGGGACTTTTACCTCTTGTAACACCCACCCAATAGAGAAACAATAGATATCCAGTAGTATATGGAAAGCAATAAAATGCATTCACAAACATATGCAAACAGTATATATAAAGATGGAAATAACTGGAAGTAAATGGAAATAAATAAAACACCCAAAGTTGTAAATAAACAAGAGCTAACATTGACTTCGGAACGGACTCGCATTTGGTCAATCTCTCCCCAGTGAAGTCGTCAACTGAAGGAACTAGACAAACTCATCTGATAGAATATAAATGAAGTCGTCACTGAATGTATTTTATCTCATGGGGAGAAAGGTAAACATCGAGAAAACCTAAAGGGATGAAATCACAGTCTTTTGACCAAGAAATTGGGTAAGGAAGTCGGTTACGCAAGGGGGAGATGTTAGCACCCCTCACGCCCATGGTACTCCATGGTATCCAGTCTTGCTTATTACTTCTAAGTGTGTGTTTCTATCTATAACCTACATCTAAGATAGAACGAATGAATGCAAAGTGTCATGTAAAAAAAGAAAAGTTTTTTAGTGTGCTTTCTGCGGTTGCGAACCTTTAGTGACTACATACCCCATTCGTGCAATTAGGGATCAAAGCACTGCGTAGTTCTCCTAAATTTTTTTGGTGGATTGCAATGTTTTTTATGAGTAATTCCATTTTGCATCCGTGTAATTAGGATTGAAATTTGTGCTTGGCGTTGCGGCTTATAGGAAGACTCATGCACGGTCACTCGCACACTTAGCAACTCGCTTGGATTTGAAATGAAATACCCTTATCGAAAAGGTTTTCATAAAAAAAAGGTCTGAAGACAAAATGGTTTGCGATTGGTGGGTTATTTTTACCTTGGCAAAAAGATATAAGTTTGATTAATCATGTTTTGAGATTTGATAAAGAAAAGGTTTTAGTCTTATTATGCAAAAGGGAAAGAAAAACATCTAAGGGGAACTATCTAGCTATATCCCTAATGTTATCATACAATGATGACCCTACGTCAAGGATTACCAAGAAAGGAAATTTCTACCTAATATTGGTGTAATGGATAAATGTCCTAATGTCTATTTGGAACACACTCATCTGAGAATGAACCAACCTAAAGTGCTATTTGGAGTACACTCATCCGAGAGTAAACCAAAGATCTTAAGGGAGCAAACAAAGTGAGCAGTAAAAGGAAATACGATATGCACAAAGGAATAAGCGTCCAACTAGAACTGAATCATCTCGAGAACCGAACCACAACCAAAGCCTCTCAAGAACACCCCATACGAATGTGAACCAGGCGCACAACATCAGAACATATTCTTTTCTTTTCTTTGTGTAGAAATAAAATGCGGAAAGTAAACGAAACAAACTCATCCGGGAATGAACCGAGCCTCTTAGGAACATCCCATACTGGTATGGACCAGACAAATAATATCTGTATATATGTCTTTTTATAAATTTGACAAAATTGTAAAGATGCATGCAAAAGGAACAAACTCATAACGAGTGTGAACCAACCGAATCCACTTAGAATAAACTCATACCGAGAATGATTCTAAGACCACAACAAATGTTGAATCGAACTCATCTCGAGAACAAATCAAATGATACAAGAAAGTAAACACTCGTGCGGAATTACTTATTCAAATAAAGGGTTTTAAACACACGCAATTAGCAAACAGAAAGCGGTGCCTGCTACAAGACTTTCAATAGCTACTTTGAGCACATGCTCTTATTTACATAAGTTCTAAACAACGGTAAATGCGATATTTACAAAATTGTTTGAGGTTTATACCAAACGGATATCAATATCCTCAATAGCAAGCTCAACGAGTGTAAGAAACTCGGAATACTCAACAAGCTAGCATCAACAACAAACATAATTCGAATAGCACGGGTGCAATCAATGCGGATCCGTCACCAAATAGAATTCGAGCAAATGGTATCCGAATCGGCTCCCCAAAATATGCACATCTCACAAAAGTGGTTAGCAAATAACAAAATTGAAATTCAACTTGTAGATAAAGCAACATATATATCAAAATGGAGTAATATTATGTACAAAGTGACATGAACAAATCACATGAGCATAACACTATATTCCCAGGCAGCATTGCATTAACACTTGAAAGTGTACCGGAAATCAACTCAAAAGTGAGAAAAATCAATTCCGACATCAAGCACTTGTGTATTTTAACTCAATGATGAGTAAAGTGTAAATTGAAACATGCAAGAGGTGCACAAATACTTTTCGGGATAGCATTGTAATCGTATTGAAAACATGCCAAAAATTGAGTTAAAACGCACAGTGTTTGCTATTGGAGTTAATCGGATACAAGACCAAGTATCAATGATTGAATGGTGCAACAAAAAAGTCATGTTTAGGGGCTAATTACAAGTTATGGACATCACTTTAAACACATTAACATTCACCATGAAATGTAGTTAAAATCAACATTTTGGCATTTTGGTGATGAACGTTAACACATGCATAGTTATCTACAACTTGTAATCGAAATAACAATTGAATCAATTAGAAACTAACAAGTTAATGAATCAAAAACTAATTAATATCAAAACATTAAAGAAACATTAACATCAAATATTCAACTCATGAGTTATCAACACTTTTTCAAAGTAAGTCATAAACTCACAACTCAACAACAACTCGCGAGTCAATTATCCAATACCAATTATATTCAATATTTTGATATCACAAACTTGATTACATAAAAAAAATTAGAGTTAAACTAAATCTAATGTTAGTTTATGTTCACATTCTAAATCTATGTTAATCTTAGAATTATCCTAAACTAACACTAAATATCTAATCAAAGAGGAATTCTTATATCTAGAAGGTTTCTAAGTAGAATTTACACAAGGTAGTGATTGGGAGAGAAGTTGTAAACTGATATTGTGTAGGCTTTGAACTAATATTATCATAGTGGATTTCCTTTATAGCTTGGTAGCCCCAGAGTAGGTGAAGTTGCACCAAATTGGGTTAACATTTGATAGTGTTGTTTAATTTTCTACAATTTACTTTCTACATAATATTTAGTTTTCCATCAGTATATGATGTCATAATATCTGTCCTGACATTGTGTTTTTGTGTTGAGACATCAGTCATAACATATGTATTGCAAGTGCCAGAATTTCAAAGGTGAACTTTCATAAGATCATACTGGTGGGAGACACCATTTCTAATTCCTAATTGAAAGACACAGCTATGGCGTTACATTGTAAACTGGAAGTTATTCTATTTCTGTATCTAGGGATGCCTATTGGGGGAATCCGCGTAAGCTTAATTTTTGGCAACCAGTGTCAGAAATCATTAGGAAAATGTTATCAGAGTGAAAGTGTCGTAATCTTTCCTTGGGTGGTCCCTTGATTCTATTGAAGTCTATTTTGTCAGTTATCCAAATTTATTTCCTTTTTTCCTTCAAATCTCCCACAAGTATAATTTCTTCTCTTGAATCTTTATTTAATTCTTTGTTTTAGGGAGGTACGAAGCATAAGAGGAAGATAGCGTGATTTGATTGAGATGTTATATGTTTGAGTAAAGGAGAATTGTGTTGTACCCCAAAATTTACCCTTTTCGATTTTAATACTAATTTGCATACATTTAATCCTTAGGTACATTGCATACATTTCATTTATGCATTAACCATGGGACAAGGTTATACTTCCACGCGGAATCGTCAAAAAGAGTTATTATTTTGTCATACAGTTTTTAAAGCATAAGTTTGCTTCTTTAAGCTTAAAAGAATCATGAGGCTTCCCAAATACTTCAATCATTTTTCAAACCGAGTCATCTTCATGACAAGGTCTCGTGTGTTCTAACACGTCTCAAATGTCAGAGAAATCCAAGCATTTCAGTTGATTTACAACAGTTTGGATTAGAGGTCGCGATTTCGCTGGTTCAAACTCATCAATTCACAACTTTTGACTGGAATATTGTTCTAAATTGGTTTCACCGGTAATGGAACCATCTTGGTATTCTCTATATTTCGTATGTTCGGACCGAGATCCAATTCATCAAGGAAAGCCTCCGAATGGTTCAATTTTCTCTGAAGCGGAATTCTTTTTTTACATGTTGTTTATCCGTGTTTCGGACATTCAAAAATTCATTACTTTCTGCTCGTTAGGTATTTTTGGATGATTTTTGACTGGAGAGTCTGTCTCAATATTTTCTCAAACTTTTGTTCTTGGGTCGGAGGCTAATTATGTGAAGAAGGTCTCTAGAAATTTGATCTTTCAATAGCAATAAACTGTTTTTGATGCTAAACCGTATCTCCGGAACGCTAAAAAATTCATAACTTCTGGATGGAATGTCAAAAGTGAGTGGCTCTGGTGCCCAAATTTCTATCTCGATGTCCTCTTCGACTTTCATACTCGGGCTGAGAGCTAATTCCTTACAGATAAGTACCAGAATTTTGGTCTTTGACAAGGTATTTGATCTGAACCGAATATCAATTCATCTGACGCGCAATATTCCAAAATTCATATCTCTTTTGATTTTTATCCGATTGCGACGGGACTGGTGCCATAAGCACACATTTCGTCCTCTTCAACTTTCATTTATATCCCGAGTTCATATTTTGATCAAAAGATCCTCGTTCGAGGCATTTTATTAGAGATGTGCGGTGAAAATTCTACATATGTTGAAGTTTCTCAACATCAGACAAAAATTCAAAAATCCGTATCTCCTTAACCATTCGAGCTGAAATTTTGTCAATGCGACATAATTTTTTCGTTCTAGATATTTTTCGTGTTGAGTCTGATTCCAAATTTCGCACGGACCATGATGACATTGTCGATTTGACGAATTTTACTCAGATAAAGCCAATTTTGGGCCCAATTTGAGTCCAACTCACCCAAGCCCAATTTTTCCACATATAAATCAAATTTTTCTCTCATAATTTCCTACACACAATTCATTTTGTCAATTTCACTTCTCTCTCCTCTCTCTAGAAAACAAAAAAAAAACAAAATATACTAAAACCACAATTTCCCTCCATTTCTTTCTCCTCAACCTCCATAGCCACCACTCTCGCCGACCAACCACCGTCTTTCCAGACTCTCTAGTCGATCGCCTCTGATCTCCCCACGCGCCTCTGTCAACGCGTCGTCCCCTCTGTCTCGACGCAAGTCCGACGCGACTCTTCCGTCTCCCTCCAGCTTCATCTTCGCGCGTTCTCTGGCTCTATGATCTCGATTTCTGGCGCACCTCTTCATTCTGGACAAAACCTCATTCTCTTCATCTTCTTCAATACTCCAAATTCCGGTAAGTGTTTTCTTGAATAAGTGCTTATTTTAAGTGATTTAGTATAATTGTTTAATTGATAGACATTGAATTGGGGAATAGCATGAGTATGTGATAATTGATATTATGTTGATTAATTTGCATTGATTCAACATGCTTAATTCTTGAACTCGAATACTGTCGCGGTTTAGATTTAGACGCTATTACATGTTCTTGTGTTGAATTCTTTGCAAATTAATTGAATTAGGAGTTTAGGTTGAGATTAGGATGTAGATTAGGATTGATTTATTGATGTAGAACCTAGATTTGATTTAGGTTAGGTTCTTGATTAACACATTGGTCCTTCTTAAAATTAAAATTACTATTTTTAATATTTGGTTTTAAATATTTATTTTTAATCAAGGTAATTAAAATTAGATCGGACCAACAAATTCAATCGAGAACTACTAGTCTCTCTAATTTAAAACTCTCTCATAACTGGAATATAATAAAATTAGATTTTAATTCAAAAAATTGCTCAAAAATCGTAAAACCGGCCTCAACCGGTAGTTGAGACGGTTCCGTTAGCTAAGCTGAATTTCACATTTATCCAATTTTAAAATAAAAAATTCAAGTAAATAATGACAAATACATCATTATTGTTTTTTTTAATTTCTCGGTGAAAAGAAAAATCCTACAAATTTTTTAAAATACCCTTGGAAATCATAAATATATTTCTAGTGCGCATCATTTTCTATTAAAGTAGCTAAAAACCAAAAATACATTTGTGGAACAAACCAAAAATATATTTTCGGTTTGTGTGCACACAATATCAGAAAGTTTAATGTTGGTAAGTGGGTCGGTTTGCACGTTGTTTCACAGTGAATACAAAGACATATACAATAAATCATAGGCTCAAATGCACTTTTAGTTCCCCTATATTAAATTTCCTAACTTTTTAGTCCCCCTTTAAAAAAAATCAGCGATTTAGTCCCTCAATTTTAAAAAACGTGATTTTTTTCTAGTCCCTGTCCATATGGCAGACTTTTTAATGAGTTGGCACCCCATTGGGCTCTCAGTCAGATGACACCTCATTAAAAGTATTTTCTTATTAATTTTTATTTTCCATTTAAGATTTTATATTTCCATAAACATTTAATTTAATTTAAAGGTATTAAAATTAGGGTTTAGGGTTCATCTTCTTTGTAATTTGTTACCCCCCTCTTCTCCAGCTCTTTTTCTTTTCCATTCAATCTTGCTTCCCTTCCCCTCTCCATTCAATCTCGTTTTTCAGTCTTGTTCTGTGACTATGTCTCAATGCTCGAAAGCCACTAGTCTCGGAGACACACGTTCATATACCTTTCGAAGCGAGTGCAGGTGTGGGCTTGAAGCTCTATTGATGACATCATGGACGAATTCCAACCCAAGTCGTCGTTTTTTTGGGTGTGGGATGTATAAGGTAGCATTTTATTTTGTGACTGGTTTTATTCCTTTTTTGATTTGTGACTAGTTTTGTTCATTCATTTATCTTCTTTATAAGTACATGGTTATAAAGGGTGTAGCCATTTTGTGTGGTATGATGATAAATTGTCTTCAAGAGCAAAGGACATTATCACCTCGCTACAGAAAAAGTTGGAGCAAGAAAGGGAAAAAGCATATGAGGCTAATACAAAAGTAGAAAAAGTGAAGATGAACTTGCATTCCATGAATCTGATGATGAAATTTTTTGTGTCTATAACATTTGTTTTGGAAGTAGGTTTAGTATTGTCAAGTGTAATAAAGTAGTGCTATTGACTGTTGTAAAATTATGTGTAAGTTCTTGGTGTCAACTTAGGTTTAGTGTTGTGTGTTGATGGTAATTCTAATCAAATGTAATGAAGTTCTAGTTTAAAGTTAAATGTAATGCAGATGGTTTGTTGTTCAATTTGTTATGGTTATAGTTGAACTTTGTTATAACAACAAATTGACTTATATGCACCAATTTGACTTAGTTCTTATCATTAGTTGAATTGAATTGAGTTTAAAAACTGTAATAGAAGTTATATGCATTAGCTCTTAGATATAAAAAATATCATTATCAGTACTTGAATTTAAATGAGCTTAAAAACTGTAACACAATTTATAGGCATTAGTTCAAAACAACAAACTTCATTATATATTCATTAGTTTTTACATACACAAAATATCATTAGCATAATCATGACAACTTCTTAACAGTAAAGTGTTCAAGACAGCAAATTGACATAATATAAGCTCATGACACATCAAATTAGTTGATACCAAAATAACATTGCATAAGTTCATGACAATACATCAAATTGTTCATGACTTTTACAAAAAATACACATGTACTACAACTACTCTTGAGTTGGTTGTGTAATTGGTGGACCCTGAGATGATGTGCCAATTTCTGTAGCTTTGTTGCCCTTTGCTTTTGTAGCTTTGTTGCCCTTCTCCTTGGCCTTTGTAGCAGTCTTCTCCTTGGCATTTGTAGCAGTCTTCTCCTTGGCCTTCTCCTTGGCATTTGTAGAAGTCTTCTCCTTGGCCTTTGTAGTAGTCTTGGCTTTTTTGTTCCCACCAACAGGTATGGCTCTATCTGCAACTCTTTTCCCTTTGCAACTTCTCTTATTATGAACAAGGGCTCCACATTTTTTGCATGAAACTGTTTCTAAAGTCCTTTGCAGCACATGTGGGTTCCTTGGTTCATCATTTGATTTGTTCCTCATCTTTTTGGGGCGTCCAATTGCTCTTATCCTCAATAGTGGGTTTATTTCCATTTGTCCAACTACAATAGGCCACAAGTGTGGTCCATTAGTTGAGTAGATTATATTGGCATAGCATTGTAGAAACATAGATTTCCTGCACATAAATTTCCAGCAGCAGTCAGTTATAAATATCCTGCAACATAATAAACAACAGTAGCACCCAGAACAACAATAAATTTACTTGTAAAATTCATCAACATAATCTTCAGGTGCTTTCTTGATTTGCCACATACAAGATATAACATGAATATAAGGAATACCAGTCAACATCCACTCCCTACATGAGCGAGTACCTTCTTTGAGATTGACATAGAAAGTTTCTTTCCCATTTGTTACTCCAAAGATTGCCATATCATCATCACTTAGCTGCACTCCAAAATATCTCTTTCAAAACCACCCCATACCACTTCTTCTTTCAATTTCCATACAAGTGCTTTACACATAGCCTCTGCTCAACATGTTCACTTACACCTTGAACAGCTGGAACAAGTCCCTGATAACATACACACAATAATACATTAACTTAACAAAATAATTACAACTAAAACAGTTAACATGATAATAACAATTACCTTTTGCTGATCTGAAATGAAGGCATATGGTATATTGTTAACTGACTTCAAGTCTTCAATGAGAAGTTTTATGAACCACTCCCAAGAATCCTTAGTCTCAGCTTCTACAACAGCATATGCAATTGGAAATATTTGGTTATTTCCATCCTGCCCAACAGCTGCCATCAATTGTTCCCCATAGTCACCTTTCAGAAAGCATGCATCCAACCTTATTAATGGTCTACATGTCTTGGAAAATCCAACTTTACATGCATGTAAGCACATGTAGATTCTTTCAAACACAGGGCCATTTGTTGAATCAGAACACTTTAAGATAACATTGCTGTTAGGGTTGGAATTCAGTAGTTCTTGTGCATAACTCCTCAGATGTATGAACTGATCCCTCCCAGCACCATATAGCAATTCAACTTCCTTTCTCTTAGCTCTGTATGCTTGATTAGATGATCATTTCACACCCCATCTTTCAATTGCAAAAGCTATTAACCCAACTGGTTTTATGCTTAGAGTGTGTCTAAGTATGTGCGCAAATTGCTTGGCCAACCATCTAGTCTTGGCTTGTCTATTGTTTGCAGACCTAGCACAAGTATGCTCATCAAACAAACTTGAAATTTTCCAATACTGATTTCCAACTCTCTTACTAAACCTCATGTGAAATATACAACCCTCTTGACAATTTACCACCATCCTTTTTCCATCATTCTTACTGAAATACACATTTTTGTTGTTAACCATTGCATGCTCTTTGACAGTATCCTTAATCACATCATTGTTGCTAAAGATTAAGCCTAATTGTAACTTCAATATTTCACTACTTTGGAAATTTGGAAAATGTTCATACTCCTCCTCATCTTCACTAGCAGGTGGAGTGTATAGCTGATCTGAATCCTCATCTATTACTTGCTCATTTGGAACTTCTGATGTCTCAGTAGGTAAGAATGGAGTCCAGTCTAAGTCTATAGAATCATCATCAGAATCACCAACATCTCAACATCTTCAGAATTTCCCTTTATCTCAACATCTTCAGAATCCCCCTTTATCTCAACATCTTCAGCCTCAACATGTGCAACACCCTCAATAACATTATCTACTTCAACATCATCAGCATCAACATGTGCAACACCCTCAACAACATTATCTACTTCAACATCATCAACATCTGCATGTACAACACCCTCAGCAACATTATCTACTTCAACATCATCAGCATCAGCATGTGCAACACCCTCAACAACATTATCTACTTCAACATCATCAACATCAGCATGTGCAACACCCTCAACAACATTATCTACTTCAACATCATCATTATCACAAATAGGTCCATCTTGTCCCAACTCTGCTTCATCTACTATGTCAGGGACATCAACACCATGCTCAACATAGACATCAACCAACTCAAACCCCTCTACATCTTTTGCAAACTTTAGTAGACCCTTATCATTTTCTATAGCTGTAAGACCCCTAGCAAAGCTATACCTAGGATTTACATACCAAATGCACTTCAAACTTGTGTACCCCACTAAATGAATCAATTTTTCTAGTTCTATGTAAGACATGTAATCAACATCCCATGCCCAACTCAATTCTGTTACATCCCCATCTAGATACCATTTCACAGGAGTGTGCACAAGTGTTCCCCGATGGTGAATCCTAAGCCTAACTTTCTATTCAATAGCTGGCCTATATAAGACAAATTTTAGGGTTAGGGTTTCCATTAAACAATTGGACCACATTACAATTAGGGTTTAGATTAAAGAAATAGCAATTGGGACCACATACAAGACATAGAAATCAGAAATACATACCTGAAGCAGAAGCTAGCATCTTCGCGCGCCTTGAAAGATGGTGGTGCTTGATACAATCTCAGTTTTCCGCTTGATTCTCCACTGAAATCGTTGAGAGAGAATATCAATGAGCGTAGGGAAGGGATACGAAAATGGTGAAAGTGGAAGGTGAAGAAAGTGGAAGGTGAAGTCAAAGAGAAAAATGATAACAGAAAATACATTTTTATTCCATCAAATTAAATTAAATGTTTATCAAAATATAAAATCTTAAATGGAAAATAAAAAATTAATAAGAAAATAATTTTAATGAGGTGTCATCTATCTGGGAACCCAATGGGGTGCCAACTCATTAAAAGTCTGCTATATGGACTAGAAAAAAAAAATCACGTTTTTTAAAATTAGGGGACTAAATAGCTGGTTTTTTTAAAGGGGGACTAAAAAGTTAGGAAATTTAATATAGGGGGACCAAAAATGCATTTAAGCCTAAAACATAATACAAAGACATGTAGACCAAAGACATATATAAATAGATAGCAGTAAACAATAAAGAATGTGTTTGTAGTCAATATATGGGTAACCCAAAGTTTATCCAAATATAATCAAAAAATGCTAACCAAAATACATATACAACATCAAAGAATACTGGGCATAGAGGACTCTGAGTCGGGTCGTCACCCTTCCAGTGCTCCTCTGTTGCCTCTAATACTGTAGAGCTCCCTGAGCCTCCACATGATGACATCCAAAACATCTCTAACATCAAATCGATTAGGAAACAAACCTCCATCAATAATACCTGTTTACGTGATCTCCATGATACGGCGACACCTAGGTAACACATCAATGGCATGATCGACCAGTGCATGTTCCTCCTCTAAAATCTCTTGATGATATGACCTTAGTGGGTTTCCTGGAGCATTATGTACCAGGTATACATGGGACACCCTGAAGAACCATATGATATAACTGTCCATGTAGCTTCAGTCGTCTAGAGCAATGGTATTGTGGGCCTCATCTGGAATAAGATGATTCTCATAATCATCAAACAAGGGATCCATATCCATGCGTTTCATTAGGGAAGGCGCAGATAGAGCAGGATCCCGGGGATTGTATTGGGTGTACCCAAACTAACGCATGACGTGCTCAGACATATAAGTAGTCGTCTTACACAACTTGCAAGTCAGTCATCCCGTATAATCATTTGGTATCGTGTCACAGTGGTCGTGGTAGGAATGAAAGTGTATGTCTGTTAAGGACCAAATTGTAGTTATTTTGTACATTATTTTGTGGCCCTTAACAATGTCTTTTTAATTAATTAGTATTATTTATTCTAGTATTTTTGTTTAAGTAGGTTTTTTATTTAGTTTTTGTTTAATATATATTATTTAACGTATTTCACTCTTATTTGTAGGAATTTATTGACTAATTCTCCCAAGCTTGGATTCAAGAATTTTGAAGAGCTTTAGGGAAGATTCTTTTTGAAGATAATTTTGGATGAAGGAAGCATGCTACAGGTCACGCTGCCGACATGGCCTGACTTACCACGCTCGGTCGATCTGCGAAATTCAGAAAAAAGGACAGCCCATGCTTTCACCTTTTGAGCCACCAACCCATCACTTCAACTGATTTTTTGGCTTGTAAAGGAAGGAAGAAACACTTCATCATCATTATCTTTCATCTTTGTAAAATATCTAGGGCAAGAATTGTAAAAAGAAAAACCATAGCTTTTCTCTTGATTTTTCTTATGCTCATCATCTCTACCAACAATCTTGAGAGCAAAGCAACCATGGAAATGAGTAGCTAAGCTTTTTTTGTGTCAAGATTAGAGGTAGTTGATCTTTATAGTATGTATTTTTTTAATCCATTTGTGTATGAACATGGTTGATGATTAATATAGTTGAATCTCTTTGTTCTTCATCTTTATGCTTTGGGTTTTGCTTGGAAAAGAATACTTCAAAGTAGACCTAGGATATTCATCCTCTAACAAACAAATGCTAGGAATAGATTTGTGTGTTAGTGTTTACAAAATATTGAACTTAATGATTATCATGTTAATAGTTGTAGTGAGGAATCATGCAAGGATTAACATGATAACATTCACAATCTTGGTGGGAAATCTACAAGATTAAGAGGATATGTATTTATAGAAATCATCCATTATGTTCATCACTTGATTAATTGAATATGTATGAAACTAGATCAATGAAACTAATCTTGACATGCCTCCTTAATTTGAAAACAATCTCAAACTCTCTTTAATCCAAATCATAACTCTCTTTGAAAGAATTAATTTAGTATTGTTTGGAAACTCATGGTTCTAGTAGAATAGATAACAAACCCCTTGGTTACAATATCTTAAAATACACTTTCCTATTGAAAGACTATAACATACACCAATCCCTGAGGAATCGATAATTACAAATACTTGTTTGCGGATAAATCCTACAACAATGTCCTCAAACACAAGTTGGTTAATATACACTCAAAATGTCTATGTCGCCTAGTTCCCTCGAAGCAGGTCATATGCAGTGGTACACGGATTAACTTCAGTATAATTAGTAGCTAGTAATCAACCAGAGATGCGGGGGAAGTGCATTAGGATTCAACCGTGAAATAACAATAATTATGAATTAGCATCAAAATCACAATAATTACCAAAACGCAACTAAGACCAAGAAATTTAATCGTCAAGAGTGTGATACTGCCGATCATCTACTTCATCTTCTACTTACATCCTTCAGAAAACTTTGTATAGAAGTATACCAAACAAGTTGTCCCTCAGTTCCACAGATGGATCTGATCAAAATCATCATAGTACCCCAGGTACATCACATTTGTGTACATGGCACTATTGACCACAAAAATCTTTGTGCCAACTGTAAACAAAAGGAATTCTCTCATACCAAACCTCCAATGTATGGTAACCTGCTCAAGATCACCATGAGCCTCTCGAGCATGCCTAATCTCATTCGTGAACACCCTCATCAAATAACTATATCTGACGTGAGCACCACCGGTGAAGCCCAACTCATCCATGGCACTCCCGGGGGAAACTCCTAATTTGTGTACCAAACATATCCAATGCTTCCTCTTTGTCAATACTTTCATGGTCTAAAAATGTCCCTTAAATCTGAAGATGCAGCAGACACGCGACATCGTCTAGTGTGACAGTAGGTATCACTAAGGTGATTGGAAGTGAGAGGGGTTCTTATATCTAGGAGGTTTCTTAAAAATAAGAATTATTTTATCCAATTTAAAAATATAAATATGAGACACAACCAATTAAATTCATATAATAAAATATTTATAAATATTATTTTCTAACATGCATTTAAATATAAATGTCTCGTACAAATTTAACCTATCTTTTAATTCTTAATCAAAATTCATCCATTTTCCTCCTCTCTCCTCTCTTTTACACCAAATATATTACTAAAAAAAAATTTAAAAGATCCCTGAAAGTTAAAATATGACTAAAATCTTTTAAGTCTTTTGGTCGGTATTGTAACTTATGTTTTTTAAAAATGGTCTTTGAATTTTTTAATTTTAGTCCTTAAAATTAAAATTTTAAAAAAAAATTGAAAATTTTCTACGAATTTTCCTTCAAATTTTACTATGAATTTTGATTTTACGAACTAAAATCAAAAGAATTTTAACAATCTCAAATTATTTCAAAAATAAAATAAAAAAAACACACAAATGAGATCAAAAGATTATTTAAATTTGGGTTAAATAAGTTTTTGGTCCCTCTAAATTTTCCAAATTTCGGTTTTAGTCCCTCAACTATTTCCTTCCAGTATTGGTCCCTTTAATATTTTTCGTCTGAGGAATTGGTCCCCCACGTTAAAATCCATTAACAGATGTTGAGCTGACATGACAAGTGGGTAAATTTTATTGTTCTATTTTAAATTAAAACTCAATTTTATGTTGAGCTAGCAAACCCAATTGTTTCACCTAAATTAAACCCAATGTCTCCCTCGTTGAACCCTAATTCCTTTCCTTTCTGCATTCCACTCTTGTGGTCCCTTCTAAATTAAACATTCTCTGTTTCTGAAAAGCCAAAGCTACTGGACCATACCAACGTTGACGAAGGTGGAGCCCCTTGTTTCGGTCCCAAGAACGACAATTAGGTAAGTCCCACTATGTGTAGTTTAATGGCTGTGAGTTTTGGATTGTTTGTATGTGGTCACAAAATCTATGGTAATGTCTGATATACCCTTATGTTTCGTGAATTTTGTAGGAAATGGGGTCACAGGCGGATGCACCGTACGGCCAGCTTGGGCAAATGCCCAGGCTCAACCTGGCCCAATTTTTTTTTGTACCTAGCCCAACTTTTTTTTAGTATTAAATAAAATTAAAAGAAAAAGAAAAAATAGTGAAAGTTAGAATTGGTAAAACCTAAAATTAGGAAAACCTAGAGAGAAAAAAAACTGCCTGCCGCTGCTCACTTTTCTTCATCCTGTTCAATCTGTGTTCTTCTATCTGTGTAATCCTTGTGCAATCTATCATCATTCCTATAGGCTATATTATTTATACAGGCTATATAGCAGGTAATATAAATTTGGTTATTAAATAGTAGATGCAATGTGTGTTCTCTTTCTTTCTATATAATATAATATAAATAATTTGTCTTGTTTAATTTCATGTTTGATTCTAATTTATTTATTAGAGTTTAGGTTGATTGATTAATCATGTACTGATTTATTTATTTATTAGAGTTTAGGTTGTTTGATTAACCATATACAATTACAAATACTAATTTATTTATTAGAATTTAGATTGTTTGATTTTTATTATTTTAAATTTTATTTTATTTATTTGAAGAACATTGTTAATTCTTATTTGTTTTATTTGATTATTATTCTTTTAAATTTTGAAACTACAATTTTGTAATTATTTTATCTTTTGTTTAGAGATGAGGAAAATTTTGGTTGCTAGAGAAAATATTGAGAATGTGAATGTTGTGCAATCGGAAGTCGAATTAGAACCACCATCTAATGTGGTTAATGAGTTTAATCCAAATGAAATTGTGCGAGATCCAGGTCATAGGAAACAAATTAATGAGTATGCTCCGGATATTCAAGACCAAGTGAGGAGGGCATATATATTGAAGGGTCCAATGCAACCAGATTTGCCAAGCTTTCCTCGTACTACATTTGGGAGTGTTAAAAGATCATTTAGTAAATCATGGTATAAGAATTATACATGGTTAGAATACAGTGAGATAAAGGATGCAGCTTATTGTTTTATTGTTTTCTCTTTAAGAAACCCGGGAGGGCCGAGCACTTTAGTTTTGAAGTCTTCACTAAAAGTGGATATAGAGATTGGAAGCATGCATCTCAAGGCTTGAAAGGCCACGTTGGTAGTCATAATAGTTTGCATAACTCATGTGTCAAGCACTATGATGATTATAATAATCAAAGACAAAGTGTGACAAGTAAGTTTGCTAAAGCAACCAAGGAATCAGAAGAATTATATAAGATTCGTTTGACTTGTTCTTTAGATTGTTCAAGATATCTCATAGCACAAGGCATGGCTTTTCGTGGCCATGATGAATCCTCTACTTCTAAATAAGGGTAATTTTAGAGATGGTAGATTGGGTAAAATCTCAAAATGAACAAGTGAGGGACGCCTTTGACCGTGGTGGAAAAATTGCTCAATGACTTGCGGTGACATTCAAAAGGAGCTTGCAACATGTTGTGCACATGAAGTTACCAAGGTGATTATGGAAGAGCTTGGTGATAGACAATTCTCCGTGCTTATTGACGAGTCACGTGATATATCCGTCAAAGAGCAAATGGCGGTGATGTTGAGGTTAGTAGTTGTATTTTTTAATTTTCATGACCTATTATTTTTTATGCCGCCAAGTAAACTTGTTGAATTTATTTTAGGTTTTTGAATGACAAAGGAAATGTTGTGGAACGATTTATTTCTCTACATCATGTCAAAGATACTACATCTGAGTCATTAAAGAATGCTCTTTATGGTATTCTTGATAAGTACACGTTATCGATTTCAAGGATACGAGGGCAAGGATATGATGGAGCTTCAAATATGAGAGGTGAATTTAATGGTTTGCAAAGAAAAATTCTAGATGAAAATCCTTATGCTTTCTATGTTCATTGTTATGCTCACCGTTTGCAATTAGTTGTTGTGTCTGTTACTAGTAGTTGCTCATCTATTCATGATTTCTTTGAGTACATCTCCTTGATTGTGACCACAACAAGTGCATCTTGTAAGAGGAGGATGCTTTGATAGAGGCACAACACCAAGATATTTTGAATAAACTTGAGAGTGGTGAGATATCTAGAGGAAAGGGCTTGCACCAATCATCTAATCTCACAAGACCCGGGGATACTAGATGGGGTTCACATCATACTACATTGCTTCGTTTGGATCAAATGTGGCCCTCGTGTTAAAGGTGCTTAGTATGGTTGATGAAGATGGACGTGGACCATCTCAAGCAGGGTTTGATAGAAAAATGGAGAGCTTTAAATTTGCTTTCATTTTGAAATTAATGTTAAAGTTGTTTGATATCACAAACGAGCTTTCAAATGTCTTGCAAAGAAAAGATCTTAATATTGTGATTGCCATGGAATTAGTTGATGATGTCAAAGCTCGATTGGCCACAACGAGAGAGAGTGGTTGGGATAATTTATTTTCTGATGTCCAAGATTTTGTGTTGCTAAAGGTATTCCAGTTCCAAATATGGATGATGAAATACCGGTTCGGGTCGTTCAAGGGTAGAAGGAGGACGCCACTAATCTTCATCATTACCGTGCAGAGATTTTTTATGTTGCTATTGACAAAATATGTGTGGAGATGGATCATCGCTTTAGTGAAGAAAGTAACATTATCCTTAATTGTTTTTCATGTCTTGATCCCAAGAACTCTTTCTCCAAGTTTAATGTTGATAAGCTTGCTCGTCTTGTGGATATTTATCGTGTAGACTTTTCTGATGATGACCGAGGAACAATAAGGGATCAACTTGAGACTTATGTTCTTCAAGTGAGAAGAAATGCTTCATTTTCCACTTGTGGAGATGTTAAAAGTTTGGCTATGAAGATGGTTCAAACTGAGAAACATTTAGTATTTCCATTGGTTTATAAACTTATTGAGTTAGCTTTGATATTGCCGGTGTCGACAGCATCCGTTGAAAGAGCTTTTTCAGCAATGAAGATTATCAAATCTAAATTGCGCAATAAGATCAATGATGTGTGGTTCAATGACTTGATGGTATGTTACACTGAGCGGGAGATATTCAAGTCACTTAATGATATTGATATTATTCGAACATTCACATAAAAAGTCTCGGAAAGGACATTTGCCTCGTAATTTTATTTAACCCGCTATTGTAAGGTTATATTTGTCTCTTTTATTTTAAACTATATTTTTGTGGACAAAATGGCGAGTCTCTGTTATTTTGATTGATGCGTATTTATATATTATATACAATATGAATTTGCGATCTTTAATTTTTCGCCCAGGCTTTATAATATTTCTGGCTCCGCCACTGAATGGGGTTATTTAAGGTTGTTTTTCATACAAAAGGGTCATTTGTAAAGGAAGAAGGCTTGAGATACGAAGGGGGGATGTTTATGCAGTGTGTGGTCAAGATCCTGATTTCTGGTCTTACTTTGAAGCATGTGACATAATCAAGGGTATAGATTCATCTTTTAATCGTGAAGAGGTGAAGATGTGGTGGAATTCTGAACATGGGTCACTTAAAAATGATCTAAAACCACTTGTTAATGATGAGGATGCAAGTTCGTTAGCTATGTGTGCTGAGGAGACTAAGTGTGATGTTGAGATATATACAGAGGAAAAGTCATGTAGTGGTGGGAAGACTTATATGGAGAGGTTAAAAGAGAAAGAAAAAGGCCATGTTAATGTTGAGGAAAGTAAAGAGGGTGAGGGTAGTCAATCATCAGAAGACTCTTTGGATGGTATACACTTTGATGATAGTGAAGAGGAAAGGATGCACGATTTTGGTGATGCTATTGGTGAGGGTCAAGTAGATGGTAATGGTTCAGTTCAAGGAGATGGTACTGGCACAGTTCAAGCAGATGGTACTTGTAACACCCCTTCTAAACAACCCGCAAATATATTAATTAAATCAGAGTAACATGAAAACAAGGATGTCACAACTCATAATAAATATAAAAACCTCAAATGCAAACAATAATCATGCTTTACTGAAAGAATTATTTAAATAAATTATTCAAATGAACATCATGTTCTACACAGCGGAAAATACCAAAAAACACGGAATAACTTTAATTCATAAGTATTCCCAACATAAATCAAAACCAATGGAGTATAAAGCAAAACTTTCATCTAACGTTTCCCCCAGTGTTACAACTACCAGAGCATGACACCGACACGCGGATAAAATAAGACACAGCTCTATAAGCCACCCTCACCGACTCCTGAGCTGCTAACTTTAATCTGAAATCATTAAAGTAAGGGTGAGATCTCTTTTCAATATAGAATGCATTATACGTTTTTAAATACAATAGAACAATCCAATATATTAGTTCACTATCATTAACATAATCAGATTTCAGTTCACAAGAGCATTTCACACAAATCATTAGGCAAATATAACAATCAATGAAATTATAACACTGGAGACCATCCTAACATGTTATAATCCCATATGCAATGCAGACTCTATGCATGTGGTACCAAACGTGAACTAAATTCACACCCTGTTCCGTTTACACCTCGGAAACAACGTTAATCAACGATTCGCCCATACACCACTGGGTCAAGAATCTAGCCTCACCACCACTATCCACTGGGTACGGGTATTGGCTCTGCAGTTCCAATTCCACATAATAAGAACTAACCATCACCAGAATGCATATGAATGCACCTCAAAAGCATGCAACATCCAAATTCGAAACATGATCACTCAGCATATTCCACACTTAGCCAACACCAACAAATCACATGATAACAACTCAATCATAATGAATAACAGGCACAACATATAAGCATTAGTTCTAACCCACTAAATCAGAGCAATGCACAAACAAATCTTCACCATTTCCAACTACCAAAGTTTACAAAAATCGGGGATTCGACTCTTTTTAAAATAGATTCCATAAAATAATATTTTTCTTATTTTATAAGATAGTATTTTTTAATTTAAGAAATACTGCCGAAAACAGCACTTGAATCGGAGTTACGGTTTAGAAAATATGAGTTTTTAAAGTTTTAAGCATTTTGAATTTTAACACAGTGGTAACTGGTTCCTCCCAGGGAGAACCCGGTTCCCACATTTCTCAAAAACATGCCCCCTGGAATTTGTATGGGGAACTCAGTTCCTCCCACATGGGAACCGGTTTCCACCGAGAAAATGTGATTTCTTTGCAAATTTTGAACTGGGAACCCGGTTCCTCCCCAGGAGTAACCGGTTCCCAGAGACCAAGAATTCCATCTCCCTGGTTTTTGTACCAGGAACCCGGTTCCTCCCACATGAGAACCGGTTCCTGCGGCCTGCAGAACCAAATTATGCAGTTCTTGACAACAACTTATTTCCAAATTAATTCCTTCCAAATCAATTACGAACCAATGCATCAAAATACCCAAAATCATTCAAAACACACTAGTATTATGCCACTTAACATGAATCCATTAATTCCAATTATTTCATAACACTACTACGATCTCAATTCATACAATTCGATGAATTTTGGAGTTAATTCCACAAACCTAAATTATCTAGTTTCAAGGTTCCTAACATACTAATCATTCAATTGGATTCTAAAACCCATAAGACATAATAATTGAATGAAATCACCCCTTACCACGCGATGATTCTTCGAAATCTCGGCGTTTGGCTTTTTTCCTCTTTCTCTTCTCTTCTCCAATTTCACGTATGATGAAAACCTCTAATGACTTTTCCTTTTCCTTCTTTTCCCTTTTATTATTCCTTTTATTATTCCAATAAATAAATAAAATAATAATTAGTAAGAGTAGAGTATTTTACTCCTCACACCCCCACATTACTCCTCACACCACCAACTCTTCCATTCTTTTAATTAATTAATTAAATCCATTAATTCAAAAATACTAATAATTAAACTTCTAATTAAATTAATGATTAAAATTTTAATTATTTAATAATTGAATTATTTGGGGTGTCACACCTCTCCCCTACTAAAAAGAGTTTTCGTCCTCGAAAACATACCTTAGACTAAAAGTTCAGGATACGAGTCTTTCATCTGGCTCTCCAGCTCCCAAGTAACATTTCCACCTGCTGGTCCTCCCCAAGCTACTTTTACCAGAGCTATTTCCTTACCCCGCAACTGTTTCAACTTCTGATCCTCAATTCTCGCATGCAACGCTTCTACGGTCAAATTATCTCGCACTTGTATATCATCTACCTGAATCTCGTGAGACAGATCAGCAATGTACTTCCTCAACTGAGATACATGGAAGACATCATGCAAATTTGCAAGCGACGATGGTAAAGCAATCTGATAAGAAACTTTCTCAACTCTCTTGGTAATCTTAAACGGACCAATAAAGCGCGGAGTCAACTTCTTTGACTTCAAGGCTCGACCAATACCAGTCATCGGAGTAACTCGCATAAACACATGATCTCCTTCACTAAACTCGATATCCTTCCTCCTCTTGTCATGATAACTCTTCTAACGACTCTGAGAAGTTCTCATCTTCTCCTAAATCATCTTAATCTTTTCTGAAGTATGTTGGATAATTTTCGGTCCAATCACAACACTTTCTCCAGATTCGTACCAACACAACGGTGTCCGACACCTCCTACCATACAATGCCTCAAACGGAGCCATACCAATGCTCGAATGAAAACTATTGTTGTAGGTAAACTCAATCAATGGTAAGTAACTATCCCAAGCTCCACCTTTCTCCAACACACAAGCTCATAACAAATCCTCTAACGACTTAATTGTTCTCTCCGTCTAACCATTTGTCTGCGGATGATAAGCAGAACTCAACCGCAACTTAGTACCCAAAGCTTCTTGCAATCCCGTCCAAAACTTAGACGTAAACCTCAGATCTCTATCTGACACAATACTAGAAGGAATACTGTGCAAACTCACAATCTTCTCAACATACAACTATGTCAACCTTTCCATAGGATAATCCATTCTTATCGGAATAAAATGAGCAGACTTTGTCAACCGATCAACAATAACCCAGATAGAATCACAATTCTTCGCTGTCCTCGGCAAACCAGATACAAAATCCATAGAAATGTCATCCCATTTCCAATCCGGAATAAACAACGGTTCCATCAACCCCTACGGTTTCTAATGTTCAATTTTTGACTTCTGACAAATCAGACAAGCATAAACAAACTCAGCAATTTCCTTTTTCATTCCAGGCCACTAAAATAACTTCTTCAAATCATGATACATTTTAGTAGCATCGGGATGAATACTTAATCCACTACGATGTCCTTCTTACAAAATACTATTCCTAATTTCTACAATATCAGAAACACACACCCTATCACCAAATCTCATAACTCCATTCTCGTCAATTCGGAATTCACCTCCTTGACCTTGGTTGATCAATGTCAATTTATCAACTAAACCAACATCAGATTTTTGTCCATTTTGAATTTCCTCCAGAATACCACTAGTCAGCTTCAACATACCCAATTTCACACTATCAGAAGTAGTCTCACATACCAAACTCAAGTCTCTGAATTGTCCAACTAAATCCAGTTCACGAACCACCAACATCGACATATGCAATGACTTCCTACTTAATGCATCTGCGACAACGTTTGCCTTACCAGGTTGGTAATTCAAACCGAAATCATAATCCTTTAGAAATTCTATCCACCTTCTCTGCCTTATGTTTAACTCTTTCTGATCGAAGAGATACTTCAGACTCTTATGATTGCTGAATACCTCGAATCGAGAACCATATAAGTAATTCCTCCATAATTTCAAAACAAATACCACAGCTGCCAGCTCTAGTCATGAGTCAGATAATTCCTTTCATGAATCTTCAACTGTCTTGAAGCATAAGCCACTACCTGTCTATCTTGCATCAAAACACCACCTAATCCCATCAATGACGCATCACAATACACAACAAAAGATTCTGCCGGATTCGGCAAAATCAGAATCGGAGCACTAGTCAACCTCTTCTTCAGCTCTTGGAATCATTTCTCACATTCAGAATCCCAAACAAACACTTGACCCTTTCTTGTCAACTTAGTCAACGACAAAGCTAATTTCGAAAATCCCTCAATGAACTTTCTGTAGTATCCTGCAAGACCAAGAAAACTACGGATTTCAGAAGCATTCTTCGGTGCTTCCCACTGAGATACCGCTTCTACCTTCGTAGGATAAACAACAATGCCATTCTTGGAAATCACATGGCCAAGAAAACTTACTTCACTTAACCAGAATTCACACTTGGACAACTTCGCATAAAGCTTCCTCTCTTTCAACAATTCCAATACAACTCTGAGATGTTCTGCATGCTCTTCATCACTTTTCGAATAGATCAAAATATCATCAATAAATACCACCACTAACTTATCAAGATACAGATGAAATATCTTGTTCATATACTCTATGAAAACACCAGGTGCATTAGTAACTCTAAACGACATAACAGACTACTCATAATGTCCACACCTCGTTCTAAATGCAGTTTTCTGAATATCTTCCGTCTTTACCCGAATCTAATTATATCCACACCTCAAATTAATTTTACTAAACACACAAGCTCCAACTAGTTGATCCATCAAATCATCAATCCTCGACAATGGATACCGATTCTTGATTGTAACTTTGTTCAACTGCCTGCAATCAACACACAGTCTCATCGAACCCTCTTTCTTCTTAACCAACAGCACAGGAGCACCCCACGACGAAACACTAGGACGAATAAACTTCTTATCAAGCAACTCCTCTAACTGCTTCTTCAACTCAGACAATTCAGATGTCGACATGCGATAAGGCGCCATCGACACCGGACTAGTTCCAGGAATCAAATCTATAGTAAATTCCACTTCTCTCTCAGGTGGCAATTCACTAACACCTTCCGGAAACACTTTTGGGAATTCATTCACCACTGGCAGTGCATCACTCTTAGCTTTTCCTTTCGCTTCCATCGAAGAATACAACATAACACCACAGCACCATCATTAACAGTTGCGCAACTCTGATCATCCATCTTAATTCATTGTCCTTATTAAAGTCTTCGTCAACTCATATGGTTCACAAGCTTCTACCAAACTTCATTCCTATTCACCACTTTATGCACCATTTAGATAGCAAGACAGTTGTATACCATCCAATACTATCAACAAGAGATTAAGGGTGATCAAGTCCTCAATTTGTCAATAGACGTCCGATAATCATACTGGAGTATAAACCATCATTAGCAACGCTTTCTGTTCTCAGAATCGTACTCTCCTTTTTGCACTTCTAACTATGACTCATGGTCCAAACGATTCCAACAACTCTAACCACTCTTGCACTGTCTTCTAAAGCAGTACCTCATACCAATGACTAACAATCGGAACATATCCGGGAAGCATCTCTTTTCCCCCACTGAGTTTCACACTACTCCTGCAATAATCAATCAGAAAAGCAACAAGTACCAACATTGTTGTACACATTTGTCGTGTACAAAGGGATAATGACATTAAGACACTGGTCACAACGACCGACTATGCTCTGATACCACTATTGTAACACCCCTTCTAAATAACCCGCGAATATATTAATTAAATCAGAGTAACATGAAAACAGGGATGTCACAACTCATAATAAATATAAAAACCTCAAATGCAACAGAACAATCCAATATATTAGTTCACTATCATTAACATAATCAGATTTCAATTCACAAGAGCATTTCACACAGATCATTATGCAAATATAACAATTAATGAAATTATAACACTGGAAACCATCCTAACATGTTATAATCCCATATGCAATGCAGACTCTATGCATGTGGTACCAAACGTGAACTAAATTCACACCTTGTTCCGTTTACACCTCAGAAATAGCGTTAATCAACGATTCACCCATACACCACTGGGTCAAGAATCTAGCCTCACCACCACTATCCACTGGGTACGGATATTGGCTCTGCAGGTCCAATTCCACACAATGGGAATTAACCATCACCAGAATGCATATGCATGCACCTCAAAAGCATGCAACATCCAAATACGAAACATGATCACTCAGCATATTCCACACTTAGCCAACACTAACAAATCACATGATAACAACTCAATCATAATGAATAACAGGCACAAATATAAGCATTAGTTCTCACCCACTAAATCAGAGTAATTCACAAACAAATCTTCACCATTTCCAACTACCAAAGTTTACAAAAATCAGGGATTCGACTCTTTTTAAAATAGATTCCATAAAATAATATTTTTCTTATTTTATAAGATAGTATTTTTAATTTAAGAAATACTGCCGAAAACGACACTCGAATTGGAGTTACGGTTAGAAAATATGAGTTTTTAAAGTTTTAAGCATTTTTAATTTTAACACAGTGGAAACCGGTTCCTCCCAGGGAGAACCCGGTTCCCACATTTCTCAAAAACACGCCCCCTGGAATTTGTATGAGAAACCCGGTTCCTCCCACATGGGAACCGGTTCCCACCGAGAAAATGTGATTTCTTTGCAAATTTTGAACTGGGAACCCGGTTCTTCCCCAGGAGTAACCGGTTCCCAGAGACCCAGAATTCTATCTCCCTGGTTTTTGTACCAGGAACCCGGTTCCTCCTACATGGGAACCGGTTCCTGCGGTCTGCAGAACCAAATTATGCAGTTTTTGACAGCAACTTATTTCCAACTTAATTCCTTCCAAATCAATTACGAACCAATGCATCAAAATATCCAAAATCATCCAAAACACACCAGTATTATGCCACTTAACATGAATCCATTAATTTCAATTATTTCATAACACTACTACGGTCTCAATTCATACAATTCGACGCATTTTGGAGTTAATTCCACAAACCTAAATTATCTAATTTCAAGGTTCCTAACATACTAATCATTCAATTGGATTCTAAAACCCATAAGGCATAATAATTGAATGAAATCACCCCTTACCTCGCGATGATTCTTCGAATTCCCGGCGTTTGGCTTTTTCCCTCTTTCTCTTCTCTTCTCCAATTTCACGTATGATGAAAACCTCTAATGACTTTTCCTTTTCCTTCTTTTCCCTTTTATTATTCCTTTTATTATTCCAATAAATAAATAAAATAATAATTAGTAAGAGTAGAGTATTTTACTCCTCACACCCCCACATTACTCCTCACACCACCAACTCTTCCATTCTTTTAATTAATTAATTAAATCCATTAATTCAAAAATACCAATAATTAAACTTCTAATTAAATTAATAATTAAAATTCTAATTATTTAATAATTGAATTATTTGGGGTGTCACAGTACTAGCACAGTTCAAGCAGATTATACTGACAGAGTTCAAGCATATGATACTGACAGAGTTCAAGCAGATGGCACTGGCCTAGGTCAAGGCATACATAAAGGATTCACTACAGCAGTGATGGATAGGGAACATGTCATTAATGATGATTACATCATAGATGAGCTAGATAGTGGGGCAGATGATGATAGTGACGATGGTAGGTCTGCAGGGATATGGTTTAATGAAGATGAAAACCTTAGAAAAGATTTTAAATTCAAGGTGGAAATGGAATTTTCTTCTCTAAAGCAATTTAAAAAGGCTGTATTGGAACACAATGTGTTGAATGGTAGGGAGGTTATGTTTGCCAAAAATGATGGTGTAAGGTGTATGGTTGTCTGTAAGGAAAAAAAACTATGTGATTACACTGTATTATGCAGTAGAGTTTTGAGAATAACATCATTTAGGATTAAAACACTATTTCAGAAGCACAAATGTGGAAGGAAGTTTTTCAACAAGAATGCAAATGCTAATTGGGTTTCTAAAGTTATTGTTGACAAGTTGAAGAACAATTCAAGTATGAAACTGAAAGAAGTTGTAGCAGATGTCAGGTTAAGGTTTGCTACAGAAATTACTAGATTTAGGGCATTCAAAGCAAGGCAACTAACTAGAAGGGTTGTTGAAGGAGACTCAACCAAGCAATATAGCATGCTTTGGTCATATGGAGCAAAATTGAGGAGGGCAAACAAAGGCAATACCTTTAAGCTGAACATTTCTGGTTTGCCACCTAGGTTTGATAGGTGTTATATGTGCTTTGATGGTACAAAGAGAGCATTGAAGGTTGGATGTAGACCATTCATAGGGTTAGTTGGATGTCACCTTAAAAACAAATATGGTGGAATCTTATTGATAGTTGTCAGTAGGGATGCCAATGATTAGTATCTTCCCCTTGCCTTTGGGGTTGTGGAAAATGAAAGTAAAGATACTTGGAGTTGGTTTGTTAAATTACTTTTTGAAGACATAGGTTCTGACACTAAATGGTGCTTTATTTCTGATCAACAAAAGGTATGCTTACTTGATATTTTATGCTTAATGTGTGTTACTTATTGATGATACTTTCAATTATTTGCAGGGATTGGTGAATGTATTTGAGTAAGAGTATCCTGAGTTTGAACACAAGTTTTGTCTAAGGCACCTATATGCTGACTTCAAGAAGAAGTTTGGAGGTGGAACACTGTATAGAGATCTTATTATGGCTGCAACAAAGGCAACATATTTTGAAGCTCATGAGGACAAGATGAATCAGATTAAAGAGGTAAGTCCGGATGCTTTTGACTGGTTAAATGTTATTCCCAAGAAAAAGTGGTGTAAACATGCCTTTCCTTTGTACTCTAAGTGTGATGTTCTTATGAACAACCTAAGTGAATCTTTCAATGCTACTATTTTGATGCAAAGGGATAAACCTATAATTACCATGTTTGAGTGGATTAGAAACTATCTTATGGGTAGGTTTGCTACTCTTAGGGAGAAAGTAGAGAATTACAAAGGAGAGATCATGTCTAAACCCTTTAGAAGGCTAGATAGAGAGATAGAAAAAAGTGCTAGCTGGCTACCAACATATGGAGGTAGACTTACCTTTCAAGTCACTCATGTACAATTCATAGATAATTTTGTTGTATATTTGCAAAAATATACTTGTTCTTGTGGTTTTTGGGACTTGGTTGGGATCCCATGTAGACATGTTGTTGCAGCCATACATAGGAAGCTAGATAATCCCATTAAGTATGTAGATAAGTGTTACCACAAGTCTACCTATGTATCATGTTACAATGAGGTTATCAGTCCCATTAATGGCCAAAACAAATGGCCAAGGATTATTGACCCTAAAATCTTGCCACCAAGTTACAAGAGAGGTCCTGGTAGACCAAAGAAACTCAAAAGAAGAGAGCCAGATGAGGAAAATCAAACAAGGTGGCAAAGGACAAACACAAGACACATATGTAAGAGTTGTTTGGAATATGGACACAATAAAAGGACGTGTAAGAAAAACAAACAGTTAACAGGTCCTACTGAAGGCGATGTTGCAATTGATGTTGCCATTGAAAATACAGTTGCTACTGAAAGAGCTAGTGATGTTGCCACTGAAAATACAGTAGCTACTGAAAGAGCTAGTGATGTTGCCACTGATGTTGCCACTGATGTTGCCACTGTAAATACAGTTGCTACTAAAAGAGCTAGTGATGTTGCCACTGATGTTGCCACTGCAGTATAAAAAAAAAGGGTTAGTATCTCAAACTGAACACAAACTTTGATTTTATGCCATGTACAACATTTCAATGAAATGTCAAATTTTTTTGTTGCAGGCTAGGTTAACTATTACAAAGATAGGAGGAAGCACTTCTAAGATAACAAAGCCCACTTCTACAAAGAAAACAAAGCCCACTAATACAAAGAAAAGAAAATCTACTCCACCAAGTCAGGCAAGTACTCATGCCCCTGAAGCACCAACTCAAGCTACTGAGAATGCCTCTACTCAAGCAACTACTCAAACAACTACTCATGCATATACTCAAGCACCAACTCAAGCTACTGAGGATGCAACTACTCATGCTCCTGAAAATGCTGCTACTCAAACACCAACTCATGTTGGGGATTACATGTCACAGAATTCTGTTAGTTCAGTTGAGGCAATGAGGATGTATTGTGGTATAGATCCTGATGAGTTGGAAGCTTTGCTGAATGATGATGAAATACTAGATATTGTACCATTAAACATTGAAGAGATTCCTGGTCCTAGTCCTGCAAAAAAAACTAAGTATGGTCCCAAAACCTTTATAGGTAAATGTCCAAAGTCTCCTAAATCCACTGTGAAACAAGTCACTGTCAAACAAGTATCTACTCCAGCCAACAACCCAGCCATGAGCGACCCTGTAAGTTTCTCTGTTGTCGATATATGCTTTTTGGTATCTTTGTCAAATAATTAAATATCTTTGTGTTCATAACAGGTGAAAATGATGATATCACCAAAGAAAAAGAAGAAGATTGTTGCATCTCCAAGTAGAAAGAGTGGCAGAATTAAGACACTGAAAACAAAGGATGTAAAGGGGCCTGGAAGGGATCCAGATGATCCAGTTGTAATTCCTGAAGAAGAAACAACTATTGGCAGTGCTTGTGGGAAGAACAACTGGAGTGACATCAAGAAGAGCATGACTCAATGAAGACTCAAACAAATTTTATGTTCTTTGTACTATGTTTTGTTATACCAATGAATCTATGAATCTAATTACTCTGTACTCTGTACTATGAATCTAATTAATGTTATATTATGAATTTTATACTTGATTGTCAAATTTGTGGCAATAATGCATGTGTACTTATATGACCAAATGATAACATGCATAAAAGTGGTCAAAATATCATGTTTGTCATGCACCAACCTTTTATATCGACTCATACATGCTTGTATCGATGCATACACTTCTCTGAATCCATAAAAACGGTTTCTACACAGTATGAGTCGACTCATACGTGTTTTGGGTCGATACACAATATTCTGTAGGCTGTCTTGCATCGACACATACAACCATGCATCGATACATATGTCTTTTGAGTCGATACATGTCATTTTGCATCGATACATAAATACATCAATCACTGGAATTCAGTTCTGCTTGCATACTTCTGTTTTTGTATTGATACAAAAGCTCTTGTGTCAACTCATATCAATCTTGTATCGACTCATATGTATTGACTCATACTGAAGTTAGTTTACAGAAATCATTTTAAAAAACTGTATGTATTGATACAAAAATAATTGCATCGACTCATAGTCATTCCAAGCATTCTGGAAGTCATCTTAACACAGTATGCATCGATACAAAACCTCTTGCATTAATACATAAGTTGTTTGTATCGACACATACGAATTGTGCTTCGAATCATACACATGTTTACTCTCTGGAATCAATACTTTATGCTATATGTATCGACACAAACTCACTCAGGTCGACACAAACTCACTCAGTTTTGTCATGTATTATAAAGTTTTGCAATTCATTAAAATACACTTTTACAAATTTCATTTCATTACAACCATAACAAATTACTTGAAATTCATTACATTAAGCCAAATACAGATTTCATTTCATTACAACCATAACAAACTGCATTGTCCTCATTTATAATTGAAAACAAAATACACATTTATCAAAATGGACACAGCAAGAAACATCATCTTCAATTTTCCATGAAATTCCTCATTTTTCAATTTGTTCTTCTTCTTCCTTTCATCTTCATACAAGGACTTCATATAACCCACAGATGCTAAGACATCCAACTCTAAGTTCCTAATGACACCATCTTCATTTCCAGAATTTTCACCAACATCTTCATCCCATATAAAGAGGTTATAGGTTTTAGAACTACTCCAATTAGGACATCTCCAAAACAACCTTCCCTTGTTTGGTCCATTCTTGCATTGATACGATACCATTCGATAATGACATCCACAAAGCCTCCCAACTCGAGATTTCACTGAAGTAGATGACATAATGTTATCTCTGAAGCAGATGGTGAATGAAGAGAACGACACGACAGGGGTGAACGACCACGAATTAGGAAAACAGAGAGAGAATGAATGGAGAAAGGGGATGGAAATAGGGTTAACGAGTAGAAAGGGATTGAAACAATAAAATTTACTCATGGGATACAAAATTATTTATGCCACCTAATACTATGTCATTTAAAAATGGAACAATAAAATTTACCCACCTGTCATGCCAACTCAGCATCCATTAATGGTTTTTAACGTGAAGGACTAATTCTTCAGACGGAAAATATTGAAGAGACCAAAACTGAAAGAAAAATATTTGAAGGACTAAAACCGAAATTTGAAAATTTTAGAGGGACGAAAAACATTAACCCTTTAAATTTTAAACCATAAAAAAAATCCCTCCACTTTTCTCCCTTTCTTCCCCCACAAAGTAGACACAAAACACTAGGAGACGGTGAAACTGGAGAATTCAAACAAAGTACTGTAGCACCAACATTTGAAGTTTTCTGTACAGGGCGGGAATTTGTTTTAGCAGAGCAGAGAAGCTGAATACGTTCTTCAATCTCCCGTTCATTCTCTCACATTTTCTTTCATCCTTCAAACTCATGGATAGAATTCATGTCACCGTCCGTGCAAGGCCACTCTCGCCGGAGGATGCCAAAACCAGCCTATGGAGAATCTCCGGCAACTCCGTTTTCATTCCCAACCACTCCTCCTCGTTCGAATTCGGTACTCACTGTTTTCCTCTTCACTTCATCTCCATTTCACTTTAATTTTTCATGATTTTTCTTTTAAGTTCAATTTATGTTTTGTAGATCAAGTATTCGATGAAAATAGTAAAACATCCCAAGTCTATGAAACTCGTACCAAAGACATTGTAGCTGCTGCAGTCAGTGGATTCAACGGTGAGTGCGGTTAACTTAGTGTTTTTGAACTTAGGGTTTTTGAATTGTTAATTTAGGGTTTTTTGAATTGAAATCATGAAATGAAGGTACTGTTTTCGCTTACGGACAAACAAATAGTGGGAAGACTCATACAATGCGGGGATCTAAAGCCGAGCCTGGAGTCATTCCTCGCGCCGTGCAGGATTTATTTCACATTCTTCAACAAGTAAATCACTATTGCTCATTTTTTCTGTTTTCTTTAGAAATGGTTAACTTGTTATGATATGTTCTGATTATACACTTTTGTTTAGTTTAAGGTGTAAGCTATATTAAAAATTGTTTTATGTTGAACATCTCTCTTCACGAGTACTCCCTCCGTTTCAAAATAATTGTCGTTTTAACAAATAAAATTTGTTTCAAAATGACTGTCATTCTCACTTTTCAATGTAGCAATGATTACTATTTTTCCAATTCGTCCCTTAATTACTACTCTGTACACTATTTCCAATAAATTAATAAGGTTAATTTAGTAAAAGTGTAATGGTTTATGACAATATTATTACCTTCCTTAATCTATGTGCAAAAACCTTAAACGAAAGTCATTTTGAAATGGAGGGAATATTTTGGATTGGAATTGAAGTGTTGAATGTTGACAGTGCACATACATGTCTTACATTGTGCTGCAACTAATCAACACTTTACATGGCTAGAGAGCTTACCATTAGAAATCAAATTGAGATAAAGCAGAAAGCACACTGTGACAAGAGTGATTTGGAAAAATTATCAACAAACAAGTTTAAATAAAAAAGATGTGCAAAAACAAACCAGGGAGAAGTGTGCACTAGCAAGGCATAAATAGAGGACCAAGAAATGCGCAAAGCAGTTGCACAGTGCCTAAAATGCACAAAAACTAATTAACAACATACTAGGTGTGAACAAACCTCCACAGAGATATCCAAATGCTAAAACAGTGCTGACATTACATTGACCTGAAAAAGACAGTTGGTAAAGATACTCTTGGCAGCATCAAAGTATCAAGGGAAGTCATGCTTGGTAAACAAAGGCGAAAAACACGTTGGACTTGAGAAATAGAGTTTGTTTGAACTAGAGCGTGTATTTTTGTGGATCAAAACTGGAAAGTGAGGGAAGATCTAGAGCCATAAGGTCGAAGCGAGTCGGTTGGGTTAGACAGCGAATAGAGAGGAGACAGGACGCGCTGTCACGTGTGGTGAGAGCGCCTGGAGCATCGTCTAATGACAAGCTTTGGGGAATGAGTCAAGAGGCGAGGATGGTGGTGGTTACTTGCCGAAACGGTCTCCAGAGATGGTGATTGCAGCGACGACAGTGGCAGATTTCAAATCTTGCTCTGGCAAAGGAAAAAACTAGTATTATATTCCTACCATGCTGAGTTTATGATTCTGTGTATATAAATTAGACTACACTTACCTCTATTTATAATAGTATGCATGCATAATAAATACACTAAATTCTAATTGACATGATTTGCTAATTATGATCCTAATAGTAAATATTAGGATTTGATTCTTTGATTCTAACACGTCTAAATATACAAATATTTACTGAATTTGTCATTTTGGCTCATTGTCCTAGTCCTCTATTTTGGATGGATGTGATGTGACACTTTAAAATGTTAAGGGATTAACTTAACAAAAATAATCTTTGAAGGGCTAATATGGTGACATTGTTATCATTGAAAGGCCAATTTAGAGGTTGTTTCTATCTAGAGCTATTCTGGTATTATTCCTATACACGAGATTCCATATTTATCTACATTGGCCGGAGATAAATAGATTATCCGTTCGCAACATGTATAGAATCTAGATTTGTTATCAAATTTATTGTTTGTCTCAGCTCTTCAATAACAGATTACCTGTTTGATAACCAATTGATACAACTTCACTAATAAATCACCCATAATTTACTAGTGTACAAAAGATGAAGAAGGTATTGTAACTATTGTCTTGTGTAAAATAAGTATTTTCCTTTCCATATCATGTATAGCTAGTAGAGGGTAGATACAAGATAATATCAATGATATTTTAGTTCAGCGTCGATAGACTATTTTCCATAGAAAAAACATATCTCAACACTAGTTTAAATTTCATAATTAAATTCATTGTGTTTCATATCTTTTATTGGTGGCTGAAACTTGAAATGTGCCAAAGTTTCTGATAAAGTATAGTCTAGTGGATGTCTCCTTAATCGAATCGAATAGAGTTGATGGAAATCTACCTTGACTTGTTACTCTTGAGAACTACTGGTTGTGATAACTGTTTTTCTCAATGAGGTTGTATCCTTTGGGCATCTAGAGTGATCTTAAAGTCTGCCAATCTAGGCTATTCTATGATGATGTTCTCATGGCATTGTTAATATTTGTCAAATTCATAGTTTCTCTATTCAATATTGACTCTCATGGCTTATGTTTTTCTTATTTTAGGATGTTGATCGAGAGTTTCTTCTTAGGATGTCATACATGGAGATTTACAATGAAGAGATAAATGATTTATTGGCTCCTGAACATCGAAAACTGCAGATTCACGAAAATATAGAGGTTCTTATTATTTCTACTTTTTCTGGATGATATTTGCTCAATTTTGGAGTTATATTTGTAGTCTTTATTATTTTATATCCTTTTTCTTTAATTCACAGCGAGGAATATATGTTGCGGGGCTACGAGAGGAAATTGTTACCTCTTCTGAGCAAGTTCTTAATCTCATGGAGTTTGGAGAATGTAATTTTAATGCTGCATTTTTCTTGAGTGTTACTTTTATCTCCTTTTATCTGTTTCTGTATTACTTAAATTTCCATTCATGTATGTTTGGTATATCTTATGCTACTGATTCCTGACAACTAATTTTTCTTTCTGTTCTTTGAATTTGTATCAGCTCATAGACATATCGGAGAGACAAATATGAATTTGTACAGTAGTAGATCCCATACTATTTTTCGCATGGTAATCAATATTCTTTTATTTTACACTTTTCTTAAAAATGTTGATGCTTTCCCCTTCAATAATTAAAATCTTGTGTTTAATAGATAATTGAAAGTAGAGATAGAAATCAAGATGAAAGCACTAGTAGCTCTTGTGATGCTGTTCGTGTATCAGTGTTGGTATGTCAATGTTTCAATTCACCTACATGAGACATGTATTTTTCTCTCATTTTGTTGTTAGAATGAATATTTGTAAAAACTTTCATTTTTTTAAATCATTATCTTAATTTTTTTGATAGAATTTGGTGGATCTTGCTGGTTCAGAGCGAGCTGCAAAAACTGGAGCGGAAGGTGTACGTCTCAAAGAGGGATCACACATAAACAAAAGCTTAATGACTTTGGGAACTGTGATTAAAAAATTGAGTGAAGGCGTTGAGAGTCAAGGGTAAGTTTAACTCATTATATTTAGCTTGTTGTGTTTCGATGAGAAAAATTGAATATATAAAAATTGATGCAGGGGTCATGTTCCATATCGAGATAGCAAGCTTACAAGAATTTTGCAATCTGCGTTAGGGGGAAATGCCAACACGGCTATAATCTGTAATATCACCCTTGCTCAGGTATGATATGACTCCATTATTTTATCACATACCAACAAGTTTAACTCTTTTTTGTCCATTGTAAACCATTTATTTTCCAAATTTCTAGATATAAAGCAGTGTCAATGTTTCTCTACCATGAGCTTTTATATGACTGCAATTACTAATACATGTACATTTATGTCCTTCTCTAGTCTCTACCATGAGCCGTTCGCTACATGTCAAACTTTTCTAATTACAACTCATCTTTATTATATGTGGCAGATACATACAGATGAAACTAAAAGCAGTCTACAATTTGCAAGCCGAGCTTTGCGTGTTACAAATTGTGCTAAAATCAATGAGGTTTCTCCTGATCCATTCCCCTCATTTGAAGTGCTCTTTTATTTTGATCTTGTTCTCTTTATTTTGGTATCATACAACATTTTGTGCACTTTTCTATTTGTCATGTCTTATTATCCGTGGTTATGCTTTGCACTGAAGTGATATACTGTAATGTTTTTCCTCTTTGTTTATGCTCCAGATTATGACCGATGCTGCTTTATTAAAGCGCCAAAAGAAGGAAATTGAAGAGCTTCGGGCTAAATTGACGGTTGATCTAGTTTTATGTTTACCGTTTTTTATTTATTTTATCTTTTATAACCATTTATGTCTGATTGTAAATACACACAATTTGGTTTTCTTAAATATTGCTAAACTTATATTTGGTCATTTCTTTAGGGTTTTCGTTCAGAGCATTTGGAAGAGGAGATTCTGAGCCTTCGAAATACATTGTTACAGGTGCATGAATTTTCCTTCTTAGTTAGTCATTACAAAATTCTTGTTTATTCATTATGTTACGAACTTACCTGGCTTTTTTTTAGTCTGAACTAGAAAGGGAACGCATAGCTTTGGAATTAGAAGAGAAAAAGAAAACACAAGGTGAATGGGAAAAGAGAGTGCATGAGCAAGCCAAGAGAATTGAAAACTTGAGTTCAATGGTTTTGTTTTCAAATAGGGATGAGAACGTCAAATATACTAAAAAGGTATTACTAATTGCATGTAGTTTGGTTTGTATTAGGCTCTTTGTACAGCATGTTCCTCATTTTGAGTATTAGGCTCTTAATGGAGTAGTTGAATAACTGTTTCTAAAGCAGTCGTCTGTCGTCACTGACTAGCTACCTTGCACCAACAACTGGTTTTTCTAATTTCCTTTTGCATGTTTATTTTTCCAGTCCCTTTGATGCAATGATTGCAATTTGTCTACATAAGCATGTTTGTTAATTTTTCTTTTGGCTAGTACTAACTCCTTACAATTAATATGCTTTTGCCTGATCTTTTTGTATTTCTTGCATCCTCCTCTCTTTACTACCTTTGGTTAATTGAGTTTTTTCGCGCATGCTCTGCAGGAGAAGAGGCGCCGGGATACATGGTGTCCTGGAAATATTTTACAGACACATCTAAAAGATGTAACGAGTTACTTTCTTTCTAAAAATTCATTATTAGTTCTGATGGGGTTTTATATGAAATATGATTTGGTGTTTGTTTTCTGCACTTCAGGTGCATTCTAGTATCCACACTGATGTTTCTACCACAGAACCTATTCGACCTAAGCTAGAAATGGGACCACTTGTTCCTTTCAACAAACTCTTAGATGAAGATTTCAATGTGGACGACTCCTGTAAAAAAGAGGACGATAAAGGTGATGCAAATAACGTTCTACCAAACCCTCGTGCTTTATTGCTTGTGACAAACAGGAAAAGAGATTCATCATGGAAGAAAAGATTATCTATGGTTTGTCATATCATATGGCTTGTTAGTTATTAGTATTTCCTATTTCGATTCTCAATAGTTTGTATTCAAACATGTTGCAATTATAGCAGGAAGACAACAACAAATATCTACAACAATCAGAATATGATAGTCTTAGAGAGTCAGAGCCTATTCTTGTTATCAAGAGACTTCAAGAGCAGGTTTTTCTTTTCATGCTTATTCTTTCGTAGTTCCAAAAGTTTATTTGATTTTTTACATTTGTAATAACTGTTTTCTGCTTTGTGCTGCATGAAATGTGTTTAAGGAAAGTGGGAATGAACAAAAAAACTAGAATTGTTATGGTTTTGTGAAAATACTGAATTGTTATGGAATGCTTGAGTGAAATTCCACTCAGCAGATTTGCTTATATACACATTAAAAATTAAATACAATGTGAGAGTTACAAGGACATTAATGTAGTTTATAGCTTCTAGTTCCTAGATACATGAATGTGATTTACTAGACATTTAAATAGCTATTAATTTCAATTTATTTTATAATTCCAACACTCCCCCTCAAGATAGAACATATAAATCAAATGCTCCAAGCTTAGAACAAATATTTTGAATCCGTGGGCCCCTTAAAGATTTTGTGAAGATGTCTGCTAGTTGATCATTGGAACTAACAGATTCGGTGACAACTTTTTTAGAAAGGACTTTCTCTCGGATGAAATGACAATCAATCTCAATATGTTTAGTTCTCTCATGAAACACTGGATTAGAAGCTATATGTAGCGCTGCTTGGTTATCACAACAAAGTTTCATTTGTTGAGCATCTCCAAATTTCAATTCTTGAAGAAGTTGTTTAATCCAAATGAGCTCACATGTGGCTACAACCATAGCTCTATATTCTGCCTTTGCGCTTGACCTTGCAACCACATTTTGCTTCTTGCTCTTCCATGATATAAGACTTCCTCCAAGAGAAACACAATACCCAGAAGTAGAATGGCTATCAATTAGTGAGCCTGCCCAATCCGAATCGCAAAAACCAACTATTTGAGTGCTCTTGTTGTCTTGATAAAGCAATCCTTGTCCCGAGTTTCTTTTAATGTACCTTAAAATTCTATTTACTGCATCCCAGTGATCCTTATGAGGAGATTGCATGAATTGACTTACCACTCCAACTACAAAATAAATATCCGGTCTTGTAATAGTAAGGTTGATGAGTTTTCCAACCAATCTTCTGTATTTTTCAGGATCAGAATAAGGCTCCTCTTGGTTGGGCAACAATTTCTGATTTGGATCCATAGAACTATCAACTGGTTTACAATCCAACATACTAGTTTCTTTGAGTATATCTAATGCATAATTCCTCTGTGAAATGATAATCCCATTCTTTGACTGAGCAACTTCAATTCCAAGAAAATATTTCAACCTTCCTAGATCTTTGGTCTGAAAATGTTTGAATAAATGCTCCTTCAGTTGAGAAATTTTTTCTAGATCATTTCCAGTGATGACTATATCATCTACATAAACCACCAGATAAACACATTTATTTGGAGAGCTTAGGCAATAGAAGATTGAATGATCTGCTTCACTACGTTTCATTCCAAAAGCCTGAACAAGTGAGTTGAATTTCCCAAACCAAGCTCGTGGGGACTGTTTAAGTCCATAGAGAGAGCGGCATAGTTTGCAAACCAAGCTAGACTCCCCCTGAGCAACAAACCCAGGTGGTTGCTCCATATAAATCTCCTCTTCTAAATCTCCATGTAGCAATGCATTTTTAATATCGAACTAATGTAGCGGCCAATGACTTATGGCTAGAAATAAACGAACAGATGTGATTTTTTCCACAGGGGAGAAAGTATCACCATAATCAAGGCCATAAATCTGGGTATAACCTTTGGCCATTAAACGAGCTTTGAGACAATCAACCTCTCCATTAGGCCCAAATTTAACGGTATAGACCCATCGACATCCAACGTATTTCTTGCCCGGAGGAAGAGGGACTAGATCCAAGTATTATTATGCTCCAAAGCCTGCATTTCATCAACCATGGCCTGTCGCCATCCTGGATGATCAAGTGCCTCGCAAACGTTTTTAGGAATGGAAATAGAAGATAAAGATGCTATAAAAGAACAATAAGGAGAGAGACGGTGTTAACTTAAGAAGTTATAAATAGGATGAGGGTTTCGAGTTGATCGATTACCTTTCCTTGGAGCAATGGGCAAATCAAGATTTTTGTCAGGCAGGTCCGTAGTAGGGTAAACTGCTGGAGTAGGACATGTTTCACTTGGTCTCTCAGTGCCTTCCAATTCACCATTAGGAACACGTGAGCGTCGCTGGTATGTAATGAGTGGTCTTTGAGATGACGTGGGGAAAGGATTATTTGCAGTAGAATCTATAGTTGAAGCTGATTCCTGCAAAGGAGAAAAAGGTGGACCAAAGTAGGGAATGGGAAAAACTTCTTGAATGGTATTGGATTCAACTGAGGAGGGTAGAAAATATGGTTTTTCTTCAAAGAATGTTACATTTGCAGAAACATAATAACGATTGTGAGCTGGAGAGTAACAACGATAGCCTTTCTGCAATCTAGAGTATCCAAGAAAAACACACTTGATGGCTCGGGGAGACAACTTGTCTAAACCTGGAGAAAGATCATGAACAAAACATGTACTTCCAAAAAATTTCAGACCGTTCTTTCATTAAGAAAACCCAAGTACATCGAGAAAATTCATCAATAAAGGTAGCAAAATATCTATAACCCATAGAAGACACACGACTAGGGCCCCATATATCTAAATGAATAACTGAAAACGGTGAATCAACACGACTTTCAACTTGTCTAACAAAAGATGATCGAACATGTTTTCCTAATTGACACGACTCACATGACAAAGTTTTTATTTTTTCAAGACTTGGAAATATTATTTTTAGTTTGGACAAGTGAGGATGTCCTAATCGTTCATGAAGAAGTTTTGGTGAGGAAGCAGCACTGCAAATCCAAGAAGAATTAGACTTGAGATAGTAAAGACCATGAGATTCATGTCTTATGCCAATCGTCCGACACCTACCACGTTTCTGTATAACAAAAGAGTCAGCATAAAAGGTTACTGAACAGTTGTGAGAACGAGTAAGTTGGCTGAGAGAAATCAAATTGAAAGGATTGCCAGGTATAAATAAGACAGAGTTTAAGGATAGGGAAGTAGTGGGTGACACATGACCGATACCCTTTGCTGCAACTTTGGAGCCATCGGCTAGAGTAATACAATGAGGACTTTTGGGAGGAGAGATAGTAGAAAATAAAGAGACATTACCAACAATGTGATCGGAGGCACCTAAATCAATTAGCCATGGACTTGGATCATTACCAGATTGAGAAATACAAGCAGTAGAGTTATGAGCTACTATGGCAGATGAACTTGCAGATTCCTTGGCAGCTTTTAGTTGAAGGTATTCTTGAAAGTCAACTTCTGAAAACTTCATCTCTGATGTTTCAGCCTTAGAAACGTTCACAGATTTTCCAGGAAATCCGTATATAGAGTAGCAAGTGTCTTGAGTGTGGCCCATTCTTGTGCAATAAGAACATTGAGGTCGGCCTCCTCTTCCGCCTCGTCCTACTCGGATTCCACGACTTCCTCGCCCCCTTGATTGGAAACCAAGGCAGAAGTTTCATTCATATCAACTGAATTCACTTTTGTTTTTGATGAGGGAACTCAAAGGAGTCGAGTTATTAAACTTTCTAATGAAGGAACTTCTTGACCAGTTAAGACTTGATCACGAACATGATCAAAATCTGGATGCATTCCTCGTAGAACCAGCACAATATACAAATTATCTAGTGTTTTCTTCATTTCTTCAATTGTGTCAGCTTCCAACGATAATTTTAACCCCTCGACTGCAGATTGAGCTTTTGAAACACAGGCAACCACGTCATGATTAGCTTGTCTTAAAGTGGCCAATTTCTGGGCAGCATCATACAATTGTTGAATGTCATTAGCAAAGACACTTTGAGCCTTTTTCCAAAAAGAGTGACAAGTTTTAAAGGCTCTAAAGTTTGTCAAGATGGCTGGCTCCACAGATTGCCATAAAAGAGAACAAAGTTGATAATCAAGTTTTTTCCACTGGTCACGTTTTTCTGCTGAAATCTGTTCTGATGATTATTTCAGATGTTCCTCATATCCTTGACCAAGAAACCATGAGGCAGACCAAGCTAAATAATTTTTTCCATTCAATTTTTCTTAAGTGATTGTTGGTGTTCCAGAAAAGGAGAAAGTAGGTTCATTCGTTTTTGAAGAGTTTGGGGCCATCTCAATATTTGGGACTGTTAGAGATGTGAGATATAACTAAAAAGCAGAGGACCAAATAACCAGAACAGTAGATTCTGGAACCAGAACCAGAAACAGGACAGCAAATGGAAAAGACTAAGTGTGAAAAACCCACAGGACCAGAGACAGTAGTGACTCTTAAGAGGCTCTAGATACCATGTGAAAATACTGAATTGTTATGGAATGCTTGAGTGAAATTCCACTCAACAAATTTGCTTATACACACATTAAAAATTAAATACAATGTGAGAGTTACAAGGACATTAATGTAGTTTATAGCTTCTAGTTCCTAGATACATGAATGTGATTTACTAGACATTTAAATAGTTATTAATTTCAATTTATTTTATAATTCCAACAGGTTTAATGCAAAAAGATTAAGTGTTCTTACCTCATGAAATGTGTTTTTGTGATTTCTAGACGTGTCTTGCTTATATTTTTCATCCTTGTGTCTTGAAGATTAACGTTTTGGAAATGGAAAAGCTATCAAGCCAACAGAACCTGGATACTGTTTATGATTTGGCAACCGAGCAGAATGTGAGTGCCAGAGAGAAAATTGAAGAGGTAGTCACTGTTTTTGTTAATAACGTTTCTTCTACGGTGCTTTCTAATCTGATTGAAAGATATTGATATTAGATTATTGATTACACCTTGATTATCAATAAGTGTGCTTTAGTTGAATTGTTTGAGAAAGCAATACTATTGTTGAAGTTGGTATCTGTGTTGTTGTTTGTTGAAGTCCCACATTGCTTAGGTTTCTGGACTGTCGAATGTATATATATGTGAGGGCAATCTCACCCTTTGAGCTAGCTTTTGGGGTTGAGATCCAAGCATATGTAACATGGTATCAGAGCTGGGTTAAGGATTGCAATGTGGGTATTTGACCCAGGCCCACGCTAAGCTAGGCGTGAGGGTGGGTGTTGAAGTTGGTATTTGTGTTGTTGTTTGTTAGGTTTCCGGACTGTCGAATGTATATATATGTGAGGACAATCTCACCCTTTGAGCTAGCTTTTGGGGTTGAGATCCAATCATATTTAACAACTATATTACACATTTCTAATTCCTGAATTTTGTTTCATCTACTTAGCTCAATAGTGAACTTATAAAAGCACAGGAGGCAGCTCGAGTGGCCAATGAACAACTTATTTCCAGTAAAACTGTGAGCAGCATTGATGTATGCATTTTATGCTTTGTATGAACTTTTACATAGTTATATAACCTATCCTATAAAACGGATTTTTGATGTTTCATATAGGATGAGAATGTTGACTTTATAGCCAGTGTTTCCTCGGGAATCGAAGACGTAATGTCCGAAGTACAAAACTCGAAAGAAGCTGTTCAAAGTGTTCTTTTGATGATTGATGATGCGACTAAAAGTTTCTCGACTCTCTGTCATACGTTCCTTGTAAGTATTATTTCGGCGGTAATATTGGATCAATGTTATAAAGTATTTTTTGTTTTCTAACTAATTATTGTGTCTACATAAATATGTTTAGACTCGTCAATTTTGATTCCATTTTATGATTTGATGCAGGGTTTCAAAACCTCAATATCTCAAGATTCTGCCAGACAAAAATTAATCTTTAATGATTGTCAGAAGTTGAATTCTTGCTTAACTCAAACAATATCCGAGCTTGAGAATCAGAAGGTAAAATTGCATTTCTATTATGATATGTTTCTAGTCATATCTGGGTTCTCTGGTAGGTCTAATATATCGGTTGCAGATTCTTCTGGACAGCCAGCTATCAAATATTCATAAGCTGCTTGAAGAATCAAAATTAGATGCTCAGAGTTCCCATAATTCTTTGCAGGTGGGCCTTTATTTGATGAAATGTTATCTGTACTATCTCTTGTTTTTCCTGATTGTGTATTCGACCATTTCTGTCATGCCAACTTTTTGTTATTATTATAGGAACGGTTTGAACAACGAGAATTGGAAAATCAAGAGCTGATTTCTTATATCCAAACTCTTGAAAAAGAGATAGCATGTTTAACATCATCTTCAGTGGCCAAGGAAAAGGAAAGTCTAAGAAAAGATCTTGAGAAGGCAAAAACCAAGATGAAAGAAACTGAATCTAAGCTTAAGATCGCTATGCAAGAGAAAACAAAACTTGAGGTTTTTTTTTGCAATACTCAAGTGTTTTTTTGGTTTCATTGTAACATATTGACTTGTCCAACGCATATAATTTTATCGCCCAAAATATTCTTAGGGTGAGAAAGCCTATGCTGAACGAGAGATCAAACGGTTGCACGGTCAGAACTCGCGTCTTGAACGCGATATCAGTAAATGTGATTCACTTGCTGGAAAGAGTTCAAAGATGTTTGATACTCAAAGACCAAAGGATCTTCCATTTTCTCTGGTAGAAGACCATGTGGTTATTACTTAGTACTATTTAAGCGAGCCATTAGTTCCTTTTGTACACAAATGATTGTAGCAAGAAATAAGTACAATGTTCTAATTGAGTTTTGTATTGGTGATCAGGAAGAGTACAAAACGCTGGAAATTTTTGCATTTGAATCAGAAGCACGAATCACTTCGTTGGAAGAAGAAATATCAGTCGCGTTGAAAGAGAAAGAAGAGGTGATATCTATTAACGAAGGTTTGAATTCAGCATTGGATGATTTGACTGAAAAACTGAGGACATCAACCTCTGAAATATCTGACTTGAATGAGGAGATTTCAGCTGTTGTAAGTTCTGCAAAATTCTACTTCAACTTCTCCGTTCAACTTCAACTTTTATACTAAACTATCGATAAAATGATGCCAAAGAGCTGAGAGAAAATTATAGTCATTGAAAGAAAGTTGAGAGGGAAAGATTCTGAATTTGAATGCCGAAATTGACTATTGTATCTGTTGAGATCTTACATGCTCAAATCTGACATCTTATTCACGTGCATCCAGAAACAAAGATTGGAAGAATCTGACCTCGACCAAGAAAAATTGAAAAGCTCTATCAAAGAATTGGTGGAAGAAAAGAAGGAGTTGTCAATGGTAGTGCAATTGCAACTTTTTTTCTTTTGATTGTTACTGTTCCCTTTAAGGCTATTTCTTGTTATAAATGTAAAATTGTTTCAACGCGTCTCCTTGATCTTGCAGCAACTCACAAATGCCTTATTGGAAATAGAGGAGGAAAGGGCAATTTGGTCTGCCAAGGAGAAAGGTGCACTTCTAGCCATAGAAGAACAAGCTAGGTCAAACAATGAGAAAATTACATCATTATCGACAGAATTATCAGAAGTAAGAATCGTGGCTTTACTAATTAGAGTTTGTTTGGATAAAATTTTCAACAAACACTTGTAAAAGAAAAGTTGAAATGATTTTGCAATGATTATCAATCTTCTAAATAACTGCTTTTCATATAAGTTGCAATTAACTTCTGTAAATCAACTTTTTCAGAATCTCAAGATCGAACTTTCCACTGTCACTGAAGAACGGGACAAATTGATGACCGAGATGGAAGATCAACAGAAACATTACCAAGATGAGGTAAACTAAGGATTGTCTTATGATTGTTACATTACAGCGTTTTTAATCCTTTTTTTTTACAGTTGTCAAGGGAAAAGGACCATATGAAAGAGCTCAGCGATAAAATTTCCAGTATGGAAGTCCAAATGCATGCTGTAAGTGAATCAGATTTGTTATCCTTAGAAATGTTCCTTCATGTTAAGCTATATACTAGTTGCATTAGTGAACATTTAAGGGGTCATCTTATTCTCAGAAATATGTTGTTTTGTTATGAACAGGATAAAGTTGCAAACATCAATAAAACAGCTAAGTTTAGAATGATGCTCCGTGGAACACAAGCAAAGCTAGATGCTCATCGTTTGCGATATAAAGAAGCAATGGAAGAATTAGATGCATCAAAAATGAAGTACAAAGAAGCTTCAGAGAAGCTGAAAGACATGCTGCGTTCTCAGGGACTAGAGTTGATGGACCTAAAGAAACAGCTAGTTGCTGCCAAATGACAATATGAACTCTGTATTATGTAACCTGACCTTTCATGTAGTAATATATGAAGCATTTCAAGGCAGACACAACATACAATTAAGAGTCGACAAGAGGTGGACGCGGGGATCAAAATATCAATCCGGCTCAAACCACTGTTGGCTCAAACCGTAGTTGGTATACATAAATTTAAGTGGATTTCTTAACCCACTTCCATAAGGGTGGGACGCACCCCGTGAAAACCCTAAAATACTCCTGGAAAACCGGAAATATACTTTCGGTACACACTATATTTTGGAATATTTGGGTGAAAACCGGAAATATATTTCCGGTTCCAAATTTATTCCAAATTTGGTATCACATACACGCTTTATTGAAATATTACATAGAGTTTAAAATCAGAAATATACTCCGGTTCACACTTAACTCTTTTCAACGTGATTTGCATGATATTTGGGTGCTAATCGGAAATATATTTCCGATTCCAAATTTATTTCAAATTTGGTCTCACATACACGCTTTATTGAAATATTTCAGAGTTTCAAATCGGAAATATACTTCTGGTTCACACCTAATCTTTTTCAACGTGATTTGCATGATATATAGTGTTAAACGGATGTTTATTTCCGGTTTTCCAAGTGCAAAAATGGAATTTTGCAGGAGTGGGTAAGAAGGTCAAGGGGTGGATTAAGAAATTAACAAATTTAATTTCGTCCATTTTTCTCGTATAAATTAGGCAGGTTATAGATCACACGGATCACGGGTTTGTAGATATGCTTATGCTGTTTTTATAGGAATATTCTTATAGGTTCTTTGTAAAGAAGTCAGGCTTATGTGGTCACATAATTTTGTCAAAATTGTATGTTAACTCTTAAAATCGCCTGCTTTTACATATTTAGGTGGGAAATTTGTGTCTTACATGCTGTAAAATCACTAGAGTAAAATTGAATTTCATATCGAGTTTAAACGAGTTAATTCATTATAAAATCAATGAAATCACTTGAAATTAGGCGAACTTGGTATTACGATTTTATCTTCGAATTAAATTTTGTGAATTTTCTATTCCACCCAATAACCTTCTTATGTACCATGTGAATTTTCTAAAATGTACCTCAAAATCGGAAACATACTTCTAGTGCGCACCACCATTTGATAAAATATACACAAAATTGGAAATTTACTTTCGGTTCTGTATTGGAATTGGAATTCCGATTTTAAGCATAATTGAATCTAAAAACTTCATTGCATTGGTTAACATAGACATACATATAATTCATAACATAAACTTAGCAAATACATTTAGTAGTTAAACATAAATCAAACATTACAAATCAATATTCAGGTGGACGTTGCAACGTTCTCATAATGTCATCGACGATTCTTGATAAAGTCGAATCTAGCTCGATTGGAACTTTCTCCCGAAAATTTCATAAGTAGACCACATAGTCCGTAAATCAGTGTCGTTCTTCAGTTCACAGTTTATGAACTGAAGATTCCATTCATTGTGTCAATTGACGGCAAGTGGTACTCAATCATCTCTACCTTTCGACCGCCGCCAAAAGATACAAGTTCCTGCAATGTTTCACGCACCTCTTCACAGTGATCTTGAACTCGAGAGACGGCGTGGAGCCGGGAAGATGGATAACTCTAACAACCTATATGATGTTTAATTTCATGTCCATATATGATTTTTTGTGTTGTGTTGTGGACAAATATAAGAGAAGTATATTTATAGTAGTTGGATGTAAACATGGACCATAGAAATCCTATCCATGTGTCAGTGATAAAACCGGAAGTCAAATTCTGGTTTTTAACTTAACCGAAACCAGAAGTAAACTTCCGGTAAATGGCATGGGGTTGAAAAATCAGAAACAGAACAAAAACATCAACTCTACTAAAAAAATCTCATGTATTCAAATATTGTGCATTTGGTCAAACTACAAAAATGAGTATATTTCCACATCATAGTACATGAACAAACTGAAGTTAACATCAAAATGCTACCTAACTAATTGAAAGAGCAAAAAAAAGTGTCGCCGGATAAATCCACTAGTGGCGCCCCTTTTGACTTATCCCTGTTTTTTCTATTTCTATTTGATTCAACTTGTGGTATTCTTGCATCATTTCCATGAATTCGTCCGACCATGTCTCTGATGGTTCTGTGAAATGAAGCTCCAACTTCGGTGATGTAGGTGGTATATGGTATCCCGATTTCAAATAGACTTGAACAAAATATCGTGGATTTTAAATCCACCCAACACATATGATACTGGAATTTGGTGTAGGAGCAGTGCACAGAGGGAAATAAGTTCCCGAAAACTCGTATCTAGTCAGATTAATACACACTCTGTCATACGCAATTCCTATGAGATGACCCATTTCAGGGAAGCACATCCATTTATCCTCTGGTGCAAATCAAATCTTAGCAGGTACAAGTGCGTGATATATTTTCTCAACCTTCTCTTTACTCCGTAGCACACGTGTGTACAACTCTCTATTTTTCGTCAACTCTGTGATCAAGGTATCTCACACAATATTGTAATACTCTTCACGACTACCAAGCAAACAAGAAACAACTCAAAAACCATAGTAACCTCCACCACCCATATTGATGATCCTTTCAACGTGCTTGTGCATGAAAATCGGCATGTGATCAATGAATTGTATTTTTGATGGAGTCGGTGTAGGCGGTGGTTTGCTAATACGGGCACCTCACTTTTTTGAGATTTCGGTGTAGGTGAATCGGGAAAATCTTTGTCAACATGTTCAAAATATAAAGGACTCCTCCTAGAGAATTATCACCCGATGTCGGTTTCAACTTCTTTGGTGCACCTTTAGTTTTCACCGGTTGGTAGGGTGGTTTTAAATCCGTGATCTCCGAAAACGCAATCTTCCTCAACTCTTCTTTTATATGGAGTTTGGTGACCTACACACCTCTAAAGCCCATTGTAAGTTGTCTTCTTTTTCGCACTCCAGAAATAAAAAACCAACAGAATACGTCTTCTCAGTCGACGTAACACCAACAATTTCCAACAACGGGAGCCTGTACTTGTTGGTTTTGTACGTCAAATCAATTATGAGCACGGTAGGAAACGTGTTGAAAAATTTAAGGAAATCAAGATGAGTCCAATAAATGTCTCTAACTGTTACTTCATCATCACCCCGTCGATGCCTACAAACATAATTGTTCTCATCTAGAACTTTCCAAAGGTGTTGCATTTCAATTCGATCCTCCCGAAGGGCTAACTTGGTTTGATAGTGCTTATTGTACACTTGTTTGATATTTGATGTGCTCTCAGGTCTTTTGCGCTTCAAAGTTGCAAGAATGTTTTTGGGCGGTACCAAATTCAAAGTCATGTTGAAAACACATGTCTTCTCATCCGAAAGGAGCTGACATGCTATTGGATGACCGACCAACTTTGGAGTTAAATCATGATTGTGTTCACCGCTAATCACATTAAATTTCCACTTCTTGTTGGCCATGAGATAACCACGCAACCGAAACGGACAACCACATTTTCTTGTACCAGTGTCCTCGCATTTAAATTTTTTTGAATGCGAGCTACATATTTCCCGCTCCTTTCGCATGTCAAAATTACAAACGCATTTCTTCGATCCATACCGTTATCGGACCTTGCTATCACAATACCAAATTCTGGTCTCGTTGCCTCTAAGCGAATCCACTGCAACATATCATCCCGTAATTAAAATTCTTCAATGTAAGAATATGACTTCTTGTACCATGGGTCTCCATTTGACAGGAAGACTTCTGATAATCTTTTCGACGTGATATGAAGTAGTATATCCTTTGTCCAGAACTCTGAGTCCTGCAACCAACATCTGAAATCTTGAAAACATTGTTTCCACAAACTCATCTTCCTTCATTCTGAAGGCTTCATACTTCTGGATTAAAGCCAACGCCTTAGTTTCCTTGACTTGAGCATTTCCTTCGCGAGTCATCTGAAGAGAATCAAAGATAAACTCAGCAATCTCTTTATTTGTGATATTTTCATACTCTATGTAAGATATTGCTCTTAAAAGGATTGTTCTTGCTTTATGGTGATTCTTGTACATTTTCTTTTGAGCATCTGTCAGGGCTCTTTTGGGAACTTCTTTTCCTTCTTCATCTACAGGGTATGTGTATCCATCAATTACGATATATCATAGATTTAGGTAGAATCCAAGAAGATGACTTATTTTTCTATCTTTCCAATAGTCAAGTCTTTCTCCATCAAAGATCAGAGGGTTTGAACTATAAGGATCTCTTTCTTGATCAAAAGCAATAACAACTACATTTCCATTTCGAGCATCCATTGTTGTTTTTTACACACTGGATTAGTACTAAACACCGTTAGGTACTTGATAAAAATCCAACCTTTTTATCACTTCAGAATCGGAGCTCTGATGCCAATTGAAGGCGTGAAAAACACAAGAAATGGGGGTTCAATTGAGTTTTATACTTTGAAAAACTTTGCTGTTAAAAAATAATCCCCTTGAATATGCTTTGCTTTGATAAATATTGAAATATAAGGAAAGTAATAAAGAACACATAATTTTTATCCTAGTTCACTTGAAAACCTCAAGCTACTCTAGTCCCCCCTTCCGAGGTGATTTGTCTCTCTCCACTGAGGACTTAATCTACTACAACCAAACTGATTACACTTGCACGGGCAACCACTGGTGACTAACACCTACACACACCAATTGTGTGTGACTAACAACCTCTAAGACTAACTGTCCTAGAATTTTTTACCTCTATGCCACACTTTGAGACTTAAAACACCAATATGCCACCTTCTGAAACAAAACTCCCAAAATGGATGTTAAGAGTGCATTTTTAAATGGTTATATTAATGAAGAATTCTATGTATCTCAACCTCCCAGATTTAAAAATCATGAGTTTCCTAAACATGTTTATAAACTTAAACGTGCTTTATATGGTCTTAAGCAAGCCCCTAGGGCTTGGTATGATCGGCTTAGCAAGTTATTACTAGAAAAGGGATTCTCTAGAGGGAAGGTTGATACAACCCTCTTTATTAAGCGCCAAGGAAATAACTCTATCTTAGTGCAAATTTATGTAGATGATATCATTTTTGGGTCTACTAACACCACCTTGGTTAAGGAATTTTCTAAAGTGATGCAGGGTGAATTTGAGATGATCATGATGGGGGAGTTAAACGACTTTCTAGGTCTTCAAATCAAACAACTCGAGGAAGGAAATTTTGTTAGCCAAACGAAGTATTGCTATGAGTTTCTCAAGCGCTTCGGTATGGCAAAAGTTATTAACACTCCAATGCCTACCACGGTTAGCCTAGATCGGGATGAACATGGTAAGTCGGTTGATGTAAAAAGGTATAGAGGTATGGACTTTGGTTATCTAAGGGTAGTGATTATTCTTTGGTTGGCTATTTTGATTCTGACTTTGCGGGTTGCAAATTGGACAGGAAAAGCACAAGTGGCACTTGTCATTTCTTTTCAAACTCCTTAGTTAGTTGGCATAGCAAAAAGCAAGTTTCAGTTGCTTTGTCAACGACCGAGGTGGAATATGTTGCAGCCGGTAATTGTAGTGCTCAAATTTTGTGGCTCAAACAACAATTACTCGACTATGATTTAAAACTTAATCATATTCCAATATTTTGTGATAACACAAGTGCCATCAATCTAACCAAGAATCCAGTTTTACACTTGCGCAATAAACATATTGAAATTAGGCACCACTTCCTTAGGGATCATGTAGAGAAAGGTGAAGTCGTGTTTGAGCACGTTGATAGCAAAAATCAACTTGCCGATATTTTTACAAAACCACTTGCGACCAAACGTTCTTTCATATTCGTAGGGAACTCGGTGTCCTTGATATTCAGATAAATCACAACTCCAGTGAGTTGCATTCTCTTTATTTATTTTTGTGTCTCTATGATTCGTGAATATCATCTTGGGCTGGCGGCATGTGAGGGCATCATGTCATTCAAATACGTTCGGTAATATCCTTCCTACTCTTTCTCATTAGTGATCGTTTTGCTTAAATGTTTGTGCTATGAAATAATTAAATGCTTTGTGTGTTATTGCTTCTATGCATGTGTACTTGTTTATTGTATTCAATTAATTCCTACAAAACCTAAATGCTATGAAATACAAGAAATTTCAAAATTTTAAATACATGATTAATGCTTGGCACTTTATTTCTTGTGTGTTATGCTTGTATTACTATGGTTTTGTATTAAAATGTTTTACTTTCCGTACTACTTTTTGTTTTATCTAGGGTTTGTAACAATGAACATCGTATTGTACTGTTTTATTGGTTATTGCATCTATTATCGTTTGCACTTGCTTTATATTGTGTGTATGTTAGTTTGTGTTCATTTTGCAAAGTTGAAAAAATATTGGTTATTCTACATTTCTTGTGGTTCTCTTAATCCATGTCCTTGTTTTTTTTTATGTTGTCAAAGGGGGAGAAGGAATGCACAGCAGAAATATGCAATATCTCAGGGGGAGGATGGTTGGATGATTCGCAATCATTGAGACGATTACATGGTTTCATATTTGTGGTTTTTTCCATCATCAAAAAGGGGGAGTATGTGAGGGAAAAGGTGAAAGAACAGTGTTTTAATGCTTGTTAAAAACCTATATGTGCAAATATATCATGCTTCAAACTGGTGCAAGTGAGGAACATAAAAAATAAGCAAGTTTCTCAAAACAGTCTGCATGAGCTGGCTCATGGATCCTTAGGTCGGCTAATGAAAAGAAGTTTTGGTCTGACAACGTCCGAGAAGGCGCACGCCTTTTCTATGCACCGACTCATCGTTCTGGGAAAACATGAGTCAGCTCATAAATCAATGTGTCAGCTCATGCCCTGTTTTTCAAAAGACATGAGTCAGCTCATAAGACAATGCGTCGGCTCATGCCTAAAGAAAATCTCACCCTCACACGCTCGGGAAGACGCACGCCTTCTTCTCATCCTACATGAGTCGACTCATCGCTAATTTCTGTCATTTTTTCTGCTATGTTGTTACATCATGAGAATCACATATATATAGTTTTGGTTTCTATTTTTTGATATAACAAGAAAAAGTGAAATATTGACACAAGAGCTCTCTTCATCTTCAACCTCTCATCAACCATCAACAATTACACACAATCATTTTTGTTGATCAAGTTTTTGGGATTTAGTTGATAACGTCTGAATTGAAAGTGAAAATTTCATATTTTGGTAGAGATATTTGTGGATTTTTTCTTGAATAAAACCATTGGGGTTTTCTCCTCCAAAATTGGGGGTTTTGTCACAAGTCTTTGCTTCATTGAACTCAGTCGAGCTAAGGGATTGAAAGAACGCGAGTTGTTCAATCGGGTAGCGGTAACCGGAGGATTGTGAAGAAAGATTTGGGGCCAATTTCTAGAGTTCAAAATCATTCAAGGAAGAAGGGGATTTTGTTCAAGATTTGGCATACTTGATTCATCCGGAATCAAGGGAAGAGGAGTGCAACATATAAGATTCATCAAGTTACTTTGAATTGTGGTGATTGTATCTTCTCTTACAAACTTTGCAAAATTAATTTCATAATCCTAATTCTAGATTCTAGAATTGGGGGCAGAGTAGCCCATGCGAGGACAAAAGGGTGAACTACCTTAACAAATACTGTGTCCATTTTAGTTTTCCGTATTTTATTTCTATTTGCTTGAATTTGTGAGTTATCAATTTTTCTCATTCATACAAAATAATTGTAGTGACAAACTAAATTTTACAACTCATATAGCATTCATTTAAATCGCTATAATCACTACAATTTGAGTATAACCAAACCTTGTGTAGTACGTACACCAAGTGTTTGGTGAATTTACAACTCACAAATTTGCTTTATCTTCTCCGAAACTAATTGGTAATAACTTACACCGTGTTATACTTGATAAAGCGATTAATCATATTCAATTTTAGTTGTGATTTTATTCTCATCATTTTCATCAAATTGGTTCGCATATTCGATATTTCCAATACTTAAAGTTTAGACGATTAGATTCAGGGCTATCGTTCTTTGATAAAAACAATTTTACAAAAATTGCAAAATTTTCAAGGGGGTCTATTCAACTCCCTCTTCTAGAACCGTCACATCGTCTAACAAAAGAAAGATATAACCGGGTGAGAAGACTAGTACTTGACATCAAGAGCCAATCGAGTATAACGGAATAACCTGGATACAAAAATGATAATCAGGCAAGACAGAATAACACCAAGGGCACAAAAATCTCCAAGCTGAGGTAAAAGTCCTAATCTTAAGTCCAAAGATCAAGCTTCAATCACAAGGATAGTAACCAGGTCCAATTATAAGATTTTTTATGTCTAAGTTAAATTATTTAGGTATTTTTAGAAAAGTAATGTAAAGCTCAAGTGAGCAAATTAAAAATAATGAGAAAGTAAAATGTTCAAATGAGCAAAGAAAAAAATGACATGAAATGTAAATGCTAAAAGATAAAGGTGCTTAAAAATAAAGAGCATAAGAGTAAATACGGAAAGTAAAGAGCGGAAAATAAAAGGCAATTAATTAAAGGTTAACAAGATGACCATCTTGAAACTTGTCAAGTATATCATCGAATTGTTAGTAATTAGTCGTCAACAAGGTGACCATCTTGAAACTTACGCATGAAGACTTGCCAGAAGCTTGATAGAATCTACGCGACCACACGACAAGTTTCAATTGTTTTTTGTCAAGTATATCACCGGTTTTGGAATTATCGTATCACTTGATCAAAGATGATTGAGAATTTCAAATGGACAAGGTTAGTGGAAACTTGCCAGAAGCTTGATTAGAAATCAACGCGACCACACGACAAGCGCCACAGGTGTTGCACAAAGATCAAAGCTCGAGTCATCTTTTGGAGCTTATGTTAGAACATTAAAGCTCATGCCACCAATTGATCACTTTTTCCGAGTCGGGACAAAAAGAAAAAATAAGATGAAGAAGAAGAAGTATTTTTTAAGTTTATTTTGCATCAGAAGAATTTATTCGGTCTAACTTCGTCAAAATCAATCAACTTTCTTGGTGGATTTGGTCAAGAAACCTATCAACACCCAAATTCCATTGATGTTGAGGAAATTTGTGACTCCAAATTAAATTAAAATATCAGCAAAATAAAATGAAAAATAAAAGTAAAAATAAAAATGTTAAAATTAGGTTATTTAATTGGACTTTATTGACGAAATACATAAATAGTATTTTTTCATCAAAATAAAATTCCAAGAAAATTCCCTAAAGTCAATCATACGTCAACAAGTGTTGACAATTTTTTTTCAGAATTTTTACAAGTCAAAAAACTATTTTAAAATAAAAAGAAAATGGTGGAATAAACCCAAAAATGGCAAAAAATAGTAAAGTCATAAATAAAAATAAAATGAGATCACCAATATTAGTCAAATGACCATTGGATCCTTCCATAATTTTTCTAGAATTTTTAAATGTCAAAAAGTATTTTAAAACAATTAAAAACATCAAATAAAAGAGAAAAATTCTGAAAAATATCAAATCTGAAAATAAAATTATGAAAAATGAAGTTCAGAAAAATAATATTTCAAAATATTTTTGTGAATTTTTTCATAATTTTTGGACTATAAATGAATTTTATATGATTTTTTGAAGTTTAAAACATTTAAAATATAAAATCAGAAAATAAAATAGAAGTAAAAAAAAAATGGACCATCTGATCATAGTCAAAACGCATTAGTAAGCTAATCCAATGGATCAGACGCACTGTGCTTGATATGGACCTTTTTGGAAATCACACCGGATCACCAATTAAATTAAAATTAAAAAAATAAAATCAGAGTTAATGTTGCGCGTTGGATGAAGTCTGACTCACAAAAGTAATCAGATCCAAGAGATCACATCACGCGCGTATGATAAAATCAAAGTACTGGATCCAATTTGAAAAAATTTCATGTTACGCCTTCATTGGTTGAAGACAAACACGTAGGTCGTCTTCAACCTCCAGCCTTCATCCATACGTGATCCATCGTGAAATAAATTTCCGGACACTACCATTCGCCCGCCTCTTCAAGACGATTTTAATGGTACCCTCGCGAGAAATTTATTTCACCTCTATCATGAACAATTTGGAAAAACAAGAATAATAGCGAGCACTTGTTTCCAGAAATTCTCAGTCAATACTTGATGAAAATGCATATGGTGAAGATCACAAGGATCAGGGAGATGAGGAGAGTGCAATGATGTTTTATTTTGCAAGATTTGATGGAGATTTCTACCTGAGCGAAGTTCACTTTCAGAGCTCTGAAACTGTACTTGGATAGCACGATTCAGGAGGCTTCAAGGCACGATTCTTGTTCTGTTAGCTTCAGTGATGTTCAAGGAAGAAGAATCAAGGGTTAATTTAAAACTAGAAGTGGTCTAAACACGAATTTGAAGTTACAAAAAACTGGTTATGGAAGAAGTTTGGCAGAGGTTTTTTGGCTATCAAAGCTTTTCCTTATGAGTGAGGAATAATCCTCTATTTATAGGAGAGTGAGTGGTGATGAAAATGAGAAGGAATGTTGGTGAACTCGTGCAAAACGAGCTGGCTGAAATCATGCCAAACGCGTGACTCAAATGGCCTCAAAATGACCTCATCTCAAGTGCAATTTGCATCAAAACGCATCTGGACAATTAGTTAAACATGTTTAGCATCTAAACTTTGAGTAATTTGCCTTGTAATCCAAGTTTACATGTTATAATTTTTTCTGATTCGAAACAAAATTGGATGACATGGAGCCTCCTTCAAACATGTATGGCTTGTTGCTCAAGGACCTTTATGATACAATCTTGGGCTCTTTGGAAAGCTGAGATCGCAAGATTCATAATGCACTTGGAAAGGTAGCATTTGGTAACTTGAGCTTAAAGTTGTGATCATTTGAAATCACCAAAAACCATCTGAAATTTTCACACTTAGAAAAATTTCCAAGTTTGGCAAAAAATGACCTATAATGTATTCAATCCAAACATGGTCTTGCACTCAAAATTTTCTCTTGATTTTCAAATATTAAAAGAAGTAGATCTCTCAAAGAACATTTTGCAAAAAGAACCAACCGAAAACTCCAAAAATTGAGCAAGTTATGGCCTTGTGAAGTTGATGAAAATTTGTGAAATGACCTATAATCTTTTGACTTCTTCAAGCAACTTTTAAACACTTTCAATCTTTAAGGATTATATGGAGATAAATTTCACATCTTCAAGATTGTTGTGCAAAATGAATGACCTCAAAATGATAAATGATGATCAAGATATTTCATTTGAAGTTGATTGACCAAAAGTTGAGGAATTCATCAAGGACTTGTGTTCTTTTGACCTCATAGGCAAGTTTCTAAGCATTTTATTTTCTCACCAATTGAACTAAGTTGTATTAGACATCCTTAGGTTCATTGTGCAATAAAAATGAGCTCAAGTAGACAAGAGATGGCCAAGTTATGATCCTTTGAAGGCATACAAGATAGATGAAGCACCAATCTAGAGGGTGGGCAATCATAGACTTCTAAAACAATATTTTCATCAATTAAACCTCTTGAATCCAAGCATATTCAATTGGAAGTCCTCTTAAGAATCAAATGGCTTTGAATTCATCCACAAACTTCACACAAACATCAAGATATGGTCCTTAGAAGTCCAAAAACCTAGTTTCAAGAGAGATGGCCATAGGATGGAGAATTCTTTGAATTTGATGATCTCTTTCAAGCATGAATCAAACATTAAAGATAAGAGAGCATGGTTGATGATAAGAGAAGTCTTCAATGAGAGAAAATACTTTCAAAATCTTGAGAATTGATGAGAGAAGGCATGGAAATACACTCATGAACCTATCAACATTTTGAGGAACTTGTTCACCATTCACCTACAACATTTAGAGAACAAAGTATACACATCATGGTTAGTCAAATATAAATCATCACACAGAAGCAATAATCACTTCCACAAGGTGCTTGGTGATCTCCTAAAGGGAAAACATTGTGAAGTCAAGCCTCTCCAAATATTAGTTTTGATGAAGACAAATTTAGAATCAAATGATCATAGCAAAAGAATGGAAAAAGTGTCAAAGCATCATGTTCAAATTCAAACAAGTAAATTTCAAAGTTAAATCATCATGTTTCAACACTTTGGATTCAAGCTATTGCATTTCAAGAAGGTATAATAACAATGCCTCACAAATACTTAAGTTTTAGATGCTCAAAGTTCATAACATGATTGCATGACATACACATTTGATTTCACTAAGTTTCAAAGCAAAAATTACATTTTTTCTTAATTTGCAATCGATTTGCACAAAGGTGCAATCGATTGCATACCGAATGAATTTCTTAAAAATGCTTCTATTTGAGGTTGCAATCGATTTGCACAACGGTGCAATCGATTGCATGCTGAAAAATTTCACTTTTTAACTAAGTGCAATCGATTTGCACAATGGTGCAATCGATTACTTACTGTATGTTTTTGAAATTTCATTCTGTTAGAGTCCGAGCAATCGATTTGCATAAAGGTGCAATCGATTGCACCCTGTACGTTTTTGAAAAATCAGAATTCATGCATGCACCATTTCATGCACCCTTTCACTAAACGTTTGTCTCTAATTTTGGCACTTGTTCATGATTAAAATGAAGAGACTTGTGATATTTTTAAAAGGTTCCATGAACATATAAATACTCAAAATTTCAAATTTATTTCTTACCTCTTCTAATCAAAATATATTCAAATTTCAAATATTCACATTCAAGTGTTCATACTTTCATATAAGATTTTCTGCATAATTTCACTTTACATAAACCAGAAAATCTTGAGCAATCTATATCTCTAAGTCATTGTGAATTATTTTTATTGGAAGGGAAGATCAAGTATATTGATAAACCACTCAAAGTGATATTGTTCTACAATCTTACAAACTCAAAAACTCTTGTAAAAATCATACATTCTTGTTGTCCAGGATTGTTGGAAGCAAGTTGTGCATTGAAGAGGATTGTTTTTCTTGCACTTAGTGTTGTTAGACCTTAAAGGTGTTAAGAGCCTTTGTTCTCCCTATAGGCTAGATAGTAGGCTTCACCATTGGTGTGAATAGGCTGTACAACCATTCTAACTATAGTGAAATCTCTTGTATGTTGTAAGGGGACTGGAGTACTCTCGGACTGTGAGGGGAACCAGGATACATCCTTGTGTTATTTACTTTCCTTCACTTTATCGCTTTCATCATAAATCATAACCAAGAAAGAAATAAGCACTTATCTGAACTCTTGAACCAAACTAGAAAAATAAGAACAAGTATTCATAAAACCGGATAAATTTTTAAACACCTAATTCACCCCCATTAGGCGCATTTGATACTAACAATTGGTATCAGAGCAAGTTACAGGTAACTTGTTCCTAAAGATCCAGAATGGCTTCCGCAAATCAAAATCCGGTCTTTAGAGATGGTGGTAGCAATAACGAGCCTCCACTATTTTGTGGTGAATACTTTGATTTTTGGAAAATTCGCATGAAGGCTCATCTTGTAGCGCAAGGAGAAGAAATATGGGATGTTATCCAAAATGGTCCATTTGTTCCTACAACGGTTGTCAACGGTGTTGGTTCATCAAAGCCTAAAGCATCATGAAATGAAGATGATAAGAAAATGGTTCTCAATGATAAGAAGGCAATTAATCTTCTTCAAGGTGCACTTAGCATGGATGAATTCTTTTGAATCTCAGCATGCACAACGGCAAAGGAAATATGAGATACATTGGTAGAAAATCGTGTAGGAACCGCTGAATTTAAAAGATCTAGATTGAATACTTTGAGTCAAGAATACGAGTTATTCTGAATGCAGCCCCGAGAATCAATCCTCGACTTGCAGAAAAGATTCATGCATTTGAAAAATAATTTTAAAGCACTTGGTAAGACTTTAACTAATGATGAATTAAATCTTAAAGTGCTTAGATATTTGACCAGGGAATGGCAACCAAAAGTAACGGTAATATCCGAGAAGAAGAATCTATCCACGATGACTTCCGCAACTTTGTTCGGAAAACTTAAAGAATATGAGACGGAACTTGCAAGACTTGAAAAGCATGAAATCCAAGTAAAAGATTCAAAAGACATTTCTTTAAATCCACTAGTAGTGAAGATGATGCTTTTATCAAGAAGTTTGAAAAATTCCTAAGAAAAGAAAAGAAAAAAGATATCATTAAAATGGAAGCACCGCCAAGGAAAATTAAATGTTTTGAATGTGGAGAAAAAGGTCATGTCAAAAGTGAATTCCCTACACTTGAAAGTAAGAATAAACATTTCAAAAGAAAGAAGGACAAAAGGCCAGAGAAAGCATATGTAGCATGGGATGATAATGAAATAAGCTCATCATCAGATAAAAACATGCAAATCTTGCATTAATAGCAACACACAATTCTGATGATGAAGATGGCGAGCTTAGTTATGATAATTCTCATGATAATGATGCACAAGATGCAATAGATGAACTCTTAAATGAATGCAAAATTATATATAGAACTATTTCATCTCAAAAGAAAATAATTTCATCTTTAGAAGAAAAATTTAAAACAATTGAAAAAACATTTAAAGATGAAAAGGAAAAGATGATTAGTGATCAAAAAAAAAAATTTGCATGCAATAATTGTGAATCACTTTCTTTCCAAAGTGTTCAATTAAAAAGAGTCCTAGAAAGATATGAAAAAGGACAAGTTGGATTGAAAAAAGTTCTTAGCAATCAAAGGTATCCTAAAGATAAAAGTGGACTTGGTTTTTCAAAATTTTCTCAACCAAGTCCCAACAAAACTATCTTTGATAAGGCAAATAACCAACCAATCCAAGAGAAAGTAAACAAGCCTAAAGTAGTTCATCAATATCCTAAAAAGAAAATAATTGTTAAGAATAAATCTTATTCTCCTAGATATAGAAGTAATTTTGAACCAACTTGTTTTTATTGTGGTATTAAAGGCCATACACCTAATGCTTGCTATGTAAGAAACTTTAGTGTTCCAAGTGGACATTATGTGTGGGTAAAGAAAGGAACTAACTATGATGGACCCAAAGTACATTGGGTACCAAATCAAACTTAATTTGTTTTGTAGGTTTGCTTGGAGACCACTTCAAATTTTTGGTATCTTGATAAGTGGTGGTTCTAAGTATTTGATGGGAGTCTTAAATTAACTTTCAAATCTAGTTCTAAAGTCCAAGGGTTATCTCACATATGGGGAATACCTTAAAGGAAGAATTCTTGGCATAGTCAAAGTTGGAGCACTTTAACTTTCACATCCATTAAAGATATACTTTATGTTGAAAGAAAAATCTTCTAGAAAGACAACTTTATGAAAAAAGGCTTCAAGTTCATCAAGGGTGAATGTTTGATGAAGTCTCTTACATGAGGTAAAGCTCATTAGTATAAATTATTTTTATTTCTAAAATTTCACTATATACTTGTGAGTCTTTTCCCATCCTTTTTTCTAATGACAAAGGGTAGAAGTTATATATATATATATATATATATATATATATATATATATATATATATATATATATATATATATATATATATATATATATATATATATATATATATATATATATATGTGTGTGTGTGTGTGTGTGTGTGTGTGTGTGTGTGTGTGTGTATGCTTGTCTCTAACTATTGTCGCCCCAAAGATGTAAAATTATCTTAAATCAAGGGAGAGCTTTGATCAAGGGGAAGTTATCAAAGATAGGGAGAGCATTCACATTAGAGATTATCATTTGTTCTCAATATTAAAGCATCTCAACTTTCAATGGGTTATCATCATCAAGAAGGGGGAGAATGTGAAGTCAAGTCTCTCTAAATATTAGTTTTCATGAAGACAAATTTAGAATCAAATGATCATAGCAAAAGAATGGAAAAAGTGTCAAAGCATCATGTTCAAATTCAAACAAGTACATTTCAAAGTTAAAGCATCATGTTTCAAGGCTTTGGATTCAAGCTATTGCATTTCAAGAAGGTATAATAACAATGTCTCACAAATACTTAAATTTTAGATGCTCAAAGTTTCTAACATGATTGCATAACATACACATTTGATTTCACTAAGTTTCAAAGCAAAAAATTACATTTTTCTTAATGTGCAATCGATTTGCACAAAGGTGCAATCGATTGCACACTAAATGAATTTCTTAAAAATGCTTCTGTTTGAGGTTGCAATCGATTTGCACAATGGTGCAATCGATTGCATGCTGAAAAAATTTCACTTTTTAACTAAGTGCAATCGATTTGCACAATGGTGCAATCGATTTCTTACTGTATGTCTTTGAAATTTCATTCTGTTAGAGTTCGTGCAATCGATTTGCATAAAGGTGAAATCGATTGCACCCTGTACGTTTTTGAAAAATCAGAATTCAAAATGAAGAGACTTGTGATATTTTTAAAAGGTGTCATGAATATATAAATACTCAAAATTTCAAATTCATTTCTTACCTCTTCCAATCAAAATTTATTCAAATTTCAAATATTCACATTCAAGTGTTCATACTTTCATATAAGATTTTCTGCATAATTTCACTTTACATAAATCAGAAAATCTTGAGCAATCTATATCTCTAAGTCATTGTGAATTCTTGTTATTGGAAGGGAAGATCAAGTATATTGATAAATCACTCAAAGTGATATTGTTCTACAATCTTACAAACTCAAAAACTCTTGTAAAAATCATACATTCTTGTTGTATTCTTGTTGTCCAGGATTGTTGGAAGCAAGTTGTGCATTAAAGAGGATTGTTCTTCTTGCACTTAGTGTTGTTAGACCTTAAAGGTGTTAAAAGCCTTTGTTCTCCCTATAGGTTAGATAGTAGGCTTCACCATTGGTGTGAATAGGCTGTACAATCATTCTAACTATAGTGAAATCTCTTGCATGTTGTAAGGGGACTGGAGTACTCTCGGACTGTGAGGGGAACCAGGATACATCCTTGTGTTCTTTACTTTTCTGCACTTTATCGTTTTCATCATAAATCATAACCAAGAAATAAAGAAGCACTTATCTAAACTCTTGAACCAAACCAGAAAAATAAGAACAAGTATTCATAAAACCGGATAAATTTTTAAACACCTAATTCACCCCTCCCCCCTCTTAGGCGCATCTGATACTAACAAACACTACAGATAAGAGAGAGAGAGAGAGAGAGAGAGAGAGAGAGAGACCAATTTTTGATCTTTGTGCAATGCAATTGTATGAAGTATGAGAGAATCTTAGGGAGAAAATTGGGGTACAACACGCACCCTCTTGTCAAAAGCTTTCCTCATTCTCTGCTGATAGGCCTGCCCATGACAAACAACCGTTAATCTTTTCTCATCAATGAGGCACAACTGGTCTAGTGGATTCTGCACCCATTCATATTCATCAAGCTCAACATCTTTCATAATTCTCAACGAGGGAATCTCAACCTCAATGGGAAGCACAACCTCTATTCCATAGACTAGAGAAAATGGGGTTGCCCCAGTAGAAGTGTGCGCGGTAGTCTGATACTAACAAACACTAGAGAGAGAGAGAGAGAGAGAGAGAGAGAGAGAGAGAGAGAGAGAGACCAATTTTTGATCTTTGTGCAATGCAATTGTATGAAGTATGAGAGAATCTTAGGGAGAAAATTGGGGTACAACACACACCCTCTTGTCAAAAGCTTTCCTCATTCTCTGCTGATAGGCCTGCCCGTGACAAACAACCGTTAATCTTTTCTCATCAATGAGGCACAACTGGTCTAGTGGATTCTGCACCCATTCATCTTCATCAAGCTCAACATCTTTCATAATTCTCAACGAGGGAATCTCAACCTCAATGGGAAGCACAACCTCTATTCCATAGACTAGAGAAAATGGGGTTGCCCCAGTAGAAGTGTGCGCGGTAGTCCGATAACCATGTAAAGCAAAAGGCAATAGCTCGGGCCAATCTCGATAGGTCACTACCATTTTCTGCACAATCTTCTTTATATTCTATTTTCTTCTTTGACAACACCATTCATCTTCGGGCGATATAGAGATAAATTGTGTTGTTTAATCTTGAAGGATTCACAAAGCTCCTTCATCATCTTGTTATTAAGATTCGACCCATTATCAATAATGATCTTATCGGAATTCCCATAACGATAGATGATATTATGCTTGATAAACCTTGCGACCACCTACTTGGTGACGTTTGCATACGACGCAACTTTAACCCACTTGGTGAAGTAGTCTATGGCGACCAGAATAAAGAGATGTCCGTTGGACGCGGTTGGCTCGATCTTTCCTATCATATCAATGCCCCACATAGAAAATGGCCAATGAGAGGTCAAGACATTCAGAGGTGATGGAGGCACATGCACCTTGTCAGCATATACTTGGCATTTGTAACAGATTCGAGCATGGTTCAAACAATCGACTTCCATGGTAGACCAATAGTACCCAGCTCGCAAAATCTTTTTAGTCATTGTATGCCCACTGAAATGGGTTCTAAATGAGCCCTCGTGCATCTTTTCGATGATCTTTTGTGACTTCGCTCTTATCGACACATTTGAGCAATAACCCATCATGATGTTTGCGATACATCACACCGTTAATGAGGAAGAACTTTGCTGAGAACCTTCTCAAAAACATCTTGTCTGTCACAGATGCTTCCTCAGGATACTCTTGAGTTTCAAGGTATCTCTTAACATCGTGGAACCATGGATTACCGTCATTTTCCACATCAACTTCAAAACAGAAGGCATGCTCATCCAATCTCTGAATGGTGATCAAGGGCGCTTCATTATCCCACTTGACTTTAAACATTGATGCCAAGGTAGCCAAAGCATCATCCAGGTTATTCTCTTCTCGTGATATGTGATCAAAGGTGATCTCCTCAGAGTAAGGAACCAACTTCATCATATGTTCTCAGTAAGGAATCAAATTTGGGTGTTGAGTCTCCCAATCGCCATTGATTTGGCTTATCACAAGGGCTGAATCCCCATACACTTTCAGATGCTTGATTCTCAGATCAATTGCATCCTCAATATCGAAAATGCAAGCCTCATACTCAACCATGTTGATTGTACAATCAAAGAAAATTCTAGCCATGAACAGAACATGGAAACCACTTGGAGAAGTGATTACAACACCGACACCATTTCCCAAGGCATTAGAGGTACCGTCGAACACCAATGACCATTTCGATCCTGGTTCGGGTCCTTCATCTGGGCCAAAATATTGTAATCCCTGATATACATTATGTCCTCGTTTGGGAACTCAAATCCCATAGGTTGATAATCATCCATAGGCTGGTGGGCAACATATTCCGCCAATACACTACTCTTGATCGCCTTCTGAGTAGTATATTGGATATCATACTCTATCAGAATCATTTTCCATTTGGTTATTCGTCCTGTCAAGGCTGGATTTTCAAAGATGTATTTGATCGGATCCACCTTGGATATCAATAAGGTAGTATGGGTCAACATATACTGCCTTATTCGGCGAGAAGCCCAAGCTAAAGCACAATAAGTTTTCTCAAGCAGTGAGTAGTTTTTCTCGCAGTCGGTAAATTTTTTGCTAAGGTAGTATATTGCATGCTCTTTTCAACCAGACTCGTCATGCTGTACCAACACACGCCCATTGAGATTTCAAGCATTGTTAAGTACATGATCAACGACCTACCCTCTACGGGAGGCATGAGGATCGAAGGTTCTCGCAGATACTCCTTTATTTTATCGAATGCGATTTGACAATCGTCATTCAACCTGACCACTTGATATTTTCTCAGCAGTTTGAATATTGGTTCACACGTGGTAGTCTTATGAGAGATGAATCTAGAGATGTAGTTCAACCTCCCTAGAAAGCCACAAACCTCTTTTTCATTTCTTGGTTCAGGCATCTCTTGTATTGCTTTTACTTTAGCAAGATCAACCTCGATATCTCTTTCGCTTACAACAAAGCCTAACAACTTTCTAGATCAAACCCCGAAAGTACACTTGTTGGGATTCAACCTCAACCGAAATTTCCTTAATTTGTCAAACAACTTTTGTAAATGCACCAGGTGCTCTTCGTCATCTTGAGATTTTGCAATAATGTCATCGATATATACTTCAATCTCCTTATGAATCATGTCGTGGAAAAGAGTCACCATTGCTCGCTGAAAGGTTGCCCCGGTATTTTTCAATTTGAAAGGCATCACCTTGTAACAGAATATCCCCCACGGGGTGATAAAAGTTATTTTGGCCATGTCCTATGGCACCATTTTAATCTGGTTATAGCCCAAAAAATCGTCCATAAACAAGAACACCTTGGCATGAGCTGTATTGTTCACCAACACATCAATGTGAGGAAGTAGAAAATCATCCTTCGGACCCGCTCTGTTCAAATCTCGATAGTCCACACAAATTCTAACTTTCCCATCCTTCTTGGGCACTGGCACAATATTGGCAATCCACGGGGGATAAGAGATTAAATTCAAGAACCCCGCGTGAAGCTGTTTTTGGACTTCCTCCTTGATCTTCTTAGACATCTCAGGACGAGTTCTTCGAAGCTTTTGCTTAACTGGAGGACAATCTTCTTTCAATGGCAGCTTGTGCACAACAATATCGGCATCCAACTTGGACATGTCTTCATAAGACCAAGCGAACATGTCAGAATACTCTCTGAGCAAATCAATCAGCCTCTACTTCACATTGTCTTCTAGAGAAGCCCTAGTCTTAACCTCTCTAACCACATCAACAGTGCCTAGATTCACTTTTTCAATTTCTTCCTAATGCGGTTGGATAACCCTCTCTTATTGCTTTAACAATCTTGCTAAATCTTCAGGGAGTTCACAATCTTCTTCACCTTCTTCTTCGGCTTGGTTGATCGGATTATCAAAGTTATAAGAAATGATAGCAGAATCATTATCGAAGGGATCCATTAAAACAGTTGGATTATATATGCATGATTGATTTTATGCTTATTTTAGTTTTTTAGATAATAAAAGAAAAATAAAGCATTGTCATTTTCCGTTTTAAAATTGTGATGTAAAATTGAAAGACAAAGAACAAAATATTTGAAAGCAAAAAACGTTCTTTATTTCAATATAAAAACTTGCATGAGAAAACAAAGATGGTCCTACATATGATTCACTGTGCCTTGGGCAGAGCACATGAATTATTACATGATAAGAGAAAACAGCGAAAAATTACTCTTTGACTATTGTGACAGGACACAAAAAAATACTGTAACAACAAAAATACTAAGCGTTGGACTTTCACAACAACTTCAATTCCTTTCATTTGAGTAATGTTGGACTTTCACAACAACTTCAATTCCTTTCATTTGAGTGATTCGACTCTTTTTAACTTCGTAAAGGAACATTGCTTATGTGCCATCTGGTTAAGTCTTGAATGTCACTCCATATAATTAATGCTTGATAACAAACCAGATGGAAGATGAAATACGGTGATGAATAGAATTTTCGTTCATAAAGTATTAATCTGCTCTGTAGAGTAGTCTCTTAATGGATATAATATCTAAAAGGTTTTTCAAGAGATAGTGACAAGTTTCCTATAATCAATGATACATGTCTAGACAAATTGTTTTGCGGGTATCAAAATTTGTCTAAGATTTTTTCAATTTTCAAAATGTATAAATTAATTCTATCTATAACTATTTATGTTACATATTTTTCCTGCTATCTGTAATAAACACTCTTATACAAACATAAATTAATTCTCATTCTTAACTTCATAAAGGCATGTGAAATTCATCTTAAATTGAAATTTCAGCTGTTTTAAATTATATAACAATATTTAATGTTGTCACCAAGGATACTGATAACTGTAACAAGTAAAAAACATTGATGACAGATGGTGACTTTTAAATTAGACACATTCGGCATGAGCAAGAACCATCCATGGTAATAAACAAGAACAATTTCTGAAACCAAGAATAAGTAGCAGCAGAAATCATTGCAAAAGATACTTCATCTTTCACACTAAAATGATCCAATGATGAACCCATGTAAAAATGAAAACTAAAATCGAATTCTACAACACAGACCATCAAGAAAGTCTCACATTCCAAAACCAAACACAGACCGAATCCTCTGGAAAATGAGATCCCTCCATCCCCTTTCTGTATTCTCCACCACAGTCGCATTCCCATATCTGCATTTGAAATCAATCACTTCAATAACACGGGTCTCCAAAATGAAACATTTCATCATATAACCGATATAATAAAACACTAACCTGTCTTCTTCGGGCACATCCGTGTGTGTTAGCTTCACAACTGTAACTCCAGATTCAGGCTCCTCAAACACAATCCTCACCTGCACAATTCACAACCAAACAAGATTTTAAATAAAGGTTTACAACCATAACTTAGGTCACAAATTCAGAGTTTTGATATTTCTGCAACAATAATTAAGACCAAACTTATAAATTAGTGGGTTGTGGTTGCATAACGACCCCTGCAGACAAATGCAGCTGATGCAACTTTAATCACAGCTATCAACTGCAGACAAATGCAGCTGATGCAACTTTAATCACAGTTATCAAGGTTTTATAATAACTATATAAACCCTGATTGAGATTCCATTTTCCGCATTTAACCGCAAATCTCCACAATATTATGACTCTATTTGGAGAAACAATTCATTATGCAGACATTGAACAAACAATTATCATATAAGCAAGGTTTAAAAAAAAAAACAATATGATGCCGCAAAATACGGCCTGTTAACGCAAAAACAGCCGCGACAAAATGGCTCAAATACTAATACCATTATTGACTGTTTATACAATGAAAAAGAAATTGTGGTTAATTCACACTGCAATAACAACTATAAGTACCTCAAACACCTATACCAACCGAAATCGGGAAAGTCTTTAAAACCGCAACTGCTATTTAAAACCTTGCATTAAGTGTTCGTGTATATGTTTTTCTATGACAAACATGATATAAAGTCTAACTATTTTCTTCAAATCAAACTTAAAAAATAAGCTAAAAATCAGTCTAGTATATAAATTCGAATAAATCAATCCAAATAGATCCTATATATACCTCGGCGCAAACCTAATTTCAAACCATACAGAAAAAACCATAATTCCCAACAGAAACACAGACAAACAACACTTACCATTGAATGCTTCCCATCCGGCCAGCTCCCAAATCTCCACCTCTGAACAATCAACTTCCCTTCCTCCAATTCCAAATTCTCCCCTGTCACAGACCCATCAAAGATACTAAACTCACCACCAACCTCCTTACTAATCCTCGCATTACTCTGCGTAAAACCCTTCCATCTATTCTCATCCATCAATATCTCAAACAAATCCTTGGCCCGACAATTAAACTTCTCATTCAAACTAATCGTTTTACACCCCTTGTTCCCCTTCTCATTCTTCGTCGCAACCGCACCAACCCCCTCCGCAGCCTCTTTCTTCTTCCCCGCCACAACAACCGAATTAGAATTACTCTTCTGCGACGGAGCAACCTTCTTACTCTCAAGCTCATCTTTAACCGGTCCACCTTTGGACATACTCTCCACCCAAACCCTAACCTTGTCCAAAATCAACTTTTTCCCTTTCACAACAACTGCCTCCTTCAAACTCTTCCCAATCACCCCATCATCCTTAACACTAACCCTAACCTCCGGATCCTCATCCGCATTCTCATCGGAAATATACGGAATCTCAAAACTCCCAACAACCTTATGCAAGATCTTCCCATCAGAATCCCTGGCTTCACCTTCCCACGAAATCGACACACTGATCTCATATCCCGGAATGATCTTCCCCTTCCGAACATTAACGTATGCTTCTCCGTCGAGCTTGTCGACCTTCTTAACAGTGGCGTGAAAATTACCCTCGCCGTCGAGGATTTTGAGGTTGTTGAAGAGCTTGTTGAAGAAGGTTCTAGACCACTCAAGACAATTGGTTTCCGACCAGTGCCAGTTGTGGACGTTTGTGCCGTCGGGTCTGTCTTCGACGATCCAGCGTTTGTCGCCTTCGCCGTATTTCGCCATTGAAATTGGGAATAATGTGAAAATGATGTTATATCGTTGGTGTTGGGGGTGTGAATTTTGGTGTGATATATAGAATGGTTGTTTGATTTGGAAGGATCTAGAGAAGGAAGAAAAGAAACCTTGTTCCAACTCCAACAACTGAGGCTTAGGAAAGATCTAGAAGACAGCTAAACTGTAATTTTCTTTATCAAATCAAAACGTCAATTATCGCTGAACCAACTAATGATCGATAAAATGACATTTATTTTAAAATAAATTTTAAAAATTAAAACAACATTTGTTTTAAAATAATGGAAATATTATTTATTGGTAAAATACCTTTTTTAATCCCTTACTTTTATCTCGGAATTCATTATATTAGTTTGTAGTTGCAACTTGTAAATTGTAGTTTCACTCGGTTGAGTAAAACCAACAAGATCAGTTACCATCATACATACACTATGGCATGATTTTGAAAAGCATCTGCTGAATTAATTCCAACATGAACCCTACTGAAAACATCAAGAATCTTCATTTAATTCAAATGTTTGCTTTAATAGATCTATCTATTCTGTGTGGCTATGATATGATAGTATTTTAATTGCTTTGTTACTATTAACTAAACTGAATTATAAGTATTTATTTATTTATTTTTAGATCGTGGTTTAGAAAATAATTAAGAAGATGATATATGTGTTATAGTTTTTTTACGTCTTAGAACATGTAGTATATGAAAGCAGTTTAAAAAAAAAGTGAAGTGGTTGAGTTGTAGCACACCATGCCTTGCAATTTAAATATATTTTGTCCTTATTTATTATATATATATGGGGAATGATGAATATTTTATTAATTAGAATGTAGTCCCTCCTCCGTCTTAAATTATAGGACGATTTTCACACAAATTAAGAAATATAATTATTATTTTATGAAAAAAATGAAATAATATATGACTTTACAAAATTGTCCCTCATAATTATATTGGAAAGCGAAATTTAAAGAATAGACAAAAGAAAGAGAAATAAATAATAAAAGATATATTAGATTATGTACAATAGTTTCATTATTCAACATCTTCATTTTTCACTTTTTATACTTCACATCATCTTCTCTTTCTTCCACCTAATAATTCAATACACATTCAATTTTTACTCACTACAATGATTTTGTTTAATAAAATTCAACAATCTATCCCATCATCATTCACAACACACAAACTCTAAACATTCACAACAACCAATAAAGTTTTACAAAGTATTTTATGGGACTTCATTCTCTCCTCATTCAACATGTTGAATGTTTTCAACATCAATTAATTCAAGTCACTTTCAACACCCTATTCAACACCTCATTGCAAGCATTCAATTATTGAATTTTTTTTTCAACGCCCCCATTGTACATAGCCTTAGGTAAAAACTCATTAATGATGTATTGGAATTCTAAAGTGACTTATATTTTGGGACAAATATTTTGGCAAAGTGACTTATAATTTGGGACTGAGGGAGTATAACTGAAAAAAATGTATCGGGAATTAAATTATTCACTTTGGAACACAATATTATTCTAAATAAGTCACTTATTATGAGACAAATGAACTATTTGAGCCTCATTATCATATTATCACTATGCCAGACAAGCGCATAGATAGCGCTTTTTTTGGCTTTAGGCAGCGCTTTAAAGCGCTGTCTAATCCTGCGCTGCCATAGGTTTAGGCAACGCTTATTTTCAATGTAAAACGTTGCATTAAGTATACCTTAGGCAACGCTTTTTTAATCAAAAGCGCTACCTAACGTTGCTTTTAGGCAACACCTTTTTCAAAAGCGCTGCCTTAAGTCTACTTTAGGCAGCGCTTTTTTAATAAAAAGCGTTGTCTATTGAACCCCCTAAGACATCGCTTTCTTAAAAGCGCTGCCTAAGGCCTTTTTAGAATTCCCTTATTTTTTGTTTTAGGCAGCGCTTTCTTATAAAGCGATGTCTAAAGGCCTTCTTAGGTACCTATTAGGCAGCGCTTTTTAATAAAAAACATTTTTTAATGTCAACGAAATCTTTTATATACTAGACTTATTTTCACCATATTTTGCATCAGAATTGGAAATTGATGATTTGCACTAGAAAAATATTTTTCACCAGAAAAAATATCTACATATGTTTAATTGATGATATATGTACAACAACAACTTGAAATTCTACATATTTACTATCTTCGAGAATTTCTAAAACACAACAACAATAATGAACTTGTTAGCTCTATCTTCTACATCTGCACATAACCTGAAACAAAACCAAAAGTTCGAAATTCATACCATGATAAAACAAAACTTTATTCAAATTTATACTCAAAACTCGAAAGTTATACTCAAAACTCTCATCAATGAAAGACAGACTATATACCTTATAAAACTCTCAACTCCATAAAGAATTGACATCATTCCTTCATAAGTTCATTCAATTGATCTTTTGAGTAATGAACACACTTGAAGTCGTCAAAATACTACATAATAATATTATGCGCTCTATCAAACATAACATTTTAAACTCCATACTTTTTAAAAACTAGAAGTATTTCATTTTAAAAACCCACAGTATTTCGGCTTTAAACAATCACGGTGAAATCAAAAACCCACAGCTTCAAATAATACAATCTCATAATATTGAAAAGAAATGAAAAATAATAAAGAAAAGGAAAACACCCAAATCCTAAAATGATATCAAATCAAACAATAAAAATCACCAAAAATTCCAAATTATCAACTAGACAAATACAATACATTCCAAAAAACTTGTAATAAAGAAAAAAGTAAATAATAAAAACCTGATTTCAGTAAGGATAAATATAGTCAAAATTGATTTCAGTGTATTTGCACTTCATAATCTAGCAGGACCACCATTAAAACCATACAATTTGCTTCCACTTGCACGTTGTTGAAGATAATCTAAAACACAAAAATCAAAATCAAAACCTACTAAAAAGTAAAAACAAATATGTATGAATATCTACCTGTAATATGTGTGCTTCTGAATATCTGTTTCTTAATATAAAAATAAATTCAAATATAGATAAAAAGATAATAAAAATAGGTATTTTATTTTCAACTTAAATGAAATCAAATTTATAGGTGCTCAATTGAGTTTTGAATCACTTTCAAGGGTATTATTCCTTTTCTTTTATAATGACTACTGGAGATGGACATTAAAAACTCCACTAGTAATACACTCCTTCTATACAGTGAAAATATTTTCGAAAATGTCTATAAAAAATGTTAACTCAGGCCAACTTATTTTTTAAATGAATGTTTTAATAAATGCATTTTTGAATATATTTAACCATCTCTTAAATTATAACTTGTTAAAATATTTCATCTAAAAAACGCATAAAGAAGTAAAATAGTAGAATGAAATTCAAACACAACACAAATAAAATAGTAGAATAAAATTCAAAATATTATAAAGAGTACAAGAAACTATAGAAAACAATCATTAGAAAGAAAACAAATATAGAAAACAATCAAGAAAACAAAAATAGAAAGAAAAAATTACTAACAGTTTTGAGTTTTATATTACGATGACTACTATTTTATCCTTTACAATCATTAGACCCTTTTCCCACTCTACTAACCTCTTCACTTCAAATCCTTGGCATACACTCTTTATAGTGGGTCCAATGATTAACAAAAAAGAGCAGTTCTTTTTAATTTTTCCACGGTTCTTATTGTATCTTCATCCGACAGTCATACAGCCTATATTGCAGCTGAAAGAAATGGAATTCCTGTGAGGTTGCATGGACATGAATTATATTAAACACACTATTTGTAAGTGTTTTGTGTTGGTTGCAATTTTTGGTAAAATCGAATTGGGTGTTTATTTATTTACTCGCTTTATCGCATCATCATTTGTATGTTTGCATTGCATCATATGTGATATTTTATCGCTTCCATACATTGGATGTTGTTGTGCTGTGATATGTATCTGGATTGGGTGGGTGTTCCAAGAGGTAAAAGACCCCATATCCCGGCTAGAGAGACATATAGGAGCACATAAGAATAGAGTGGAACATGACGGCTATGAATGTAGATCTAGTAGTGCGGCCACGTCGTCCATGCTTAGGGGAGGTTACAAACAAGGTGTTATCATTATCACGTAGGTGTTACGATGGTAGTATTCTTGGGCGAACCTGATCCAGGATTTACCTTGACCTTAGTCTTACCCGTGAGTGGGGCGGTATCATCATGATTATTACAGGTACTGATGGTGACTATTGGTGACTTGATACTGATGGTGACTTGGTATTTTCTGATGGTGACTATGGTTCTTTTCCTGTGGTATTTTCTAGCTGTTACTCTGTCTATGATCTCTGTTTTCTTCGACCAGATCAGAAACAACACAGCAGAAAGAACAATGTCATGGAATTCGTAAACCCATGACCAATGCATAATGTACTTGCATCATAGCATGTTTATTTTCCTAAAAGAAATGTCAGAAAAAGTGTTATTTATCCAACCCTGTATGCATATCATTTCCAGGATTTTCTATGATCATTGTCAGCATCAAGATAGATAGTGATAATTAGACCAACACCGAGATTCTCAAGAAGTCTTCAGTGTATTCTTTCTGCTCATTTGACATTTCTGAAGTTAGAGCCAAAGGCGCTCTTGTGGATGGACCGATTGAGAAGAATTTCAGAGATACTTATGGGAACATATTGCCTTTGCTGATGGAGGATTACGAGTTCTTCGCCATGAAATCTCTGCTTCAGTTTTATGATAGTGAGCTCAGATGAATCACTTTTCAGGATTATCAGTTAGTGCCTACTTTTGAAGAATATTCTTTCCTCTTGGGTCTCGATATCACAAGAAATTTTCCCTATTAGAGTGCCTGATACTCCTAATTTCAAAGCCATCATTGAAGCGCTTTATTTGCACATTAGCGATGTGAGGGATAATTGGATTCCTAAAGATCGCACGTGTGGATTTCCGTTGAGTTTCCTTTTGTATAAAGCCGATGAGTTTGCTAAAGACGGTAATTGGTTGAGCTTCAACGCTGTTCTAGATGCCATAATCTATGGCACGATGATCTTTCCTGTTGTTGAAAAGTTTGTGGGTCTTGCTACCATATATGTATTCATGAACAACAACCTGGTTCCCACTATCTTGGCTGATACGTATTTTTCTACACACTCTCGTCATGACAAGAAGGGGCGTGTCATCTGTTGCATACCTTTGTTTTATCGGTGGTTCAATACGCACTTTCCAAAGAAGGGTGCATTTGTTGATCGCGCCAAGTCCATGAAATGGTCTAGCCGGATCATTGCACTCATATCCTATGATATAGTGTGGAACACGATGTAAAGCGGAGCCGAGATCATTGTTAATTGCGGAGAGTTTCCAAACATGCGCTTGATGGAAACTAAAGGATGTATCAGCTATAATCCTATGTTGGCTCGTCATTAGTTTGGATATCCTTTGACAGAAGCGCCTACTTCTCGTCAGGTAACAGAAAGTGTTTACTTTGCATGGGGTGAAGATCTGGTTATGCTAGACAGAATTGTTGCCGCATGGCGCCTACTTCATAAAAGAGGCACAATTTTCTTCGGTCAGAAAGGAAACTACGCACTTGATCCTTATGTGAGCTGGTTGAAGGACCGAGTCACAAAGGTTTTGTTACCCTTTAAAAGGGAAGCACCATTGTATCCTCATCCTGATGATATAATCAAAGATTTTGCACCAGATGTCGCCTCTTCTTCTTCATCATTTGTTACTGCTATATCAGGTTTTGTGCGTGATGAGATCTACAAGCAGCTCCAATCATAGAATTCAACTTTGAAGGCACAACTTCAAGCTCAAGCCATGGATCTAGCATTTTCCCTACAAGGCAAGAAAAAGTTATATGTTGAGATTGAGCAAAAAGACCAAGTTTTGGGTGCCTATGGTTTACTCGAGAAGACCAAGAGGGATAGAAGCGGTAATTCCTCCTCTTCCAACTAGTTGTCCAAGGAACTTGAGAAGACCAAATAAGATTGGAGAACTTGCAAGTGGCTAATGGGAAACTGAAAGCAAAGCATGGCGAAGAGATCTGAATCTTGAAGAAGCAACTCCGCAAGGAAGAGTCTGATACCAAAGAGTTGCTTAAGCAAAAGAAAAAACTTGAAGTCGAAGTCCAAAGTCGACAAAAGCAGATGGTCATCCTTTCCAAAGAGGTTGAAGAGTTGAAGACTCGGTTTCAAACATCCAGAGATGAAGGATATGCAGTGCATGCTAACGAGATATTCATATGTCAAGGTTGATTATTAAGATCCAGGAGCTTAAAGCACGATTGGCTCCTTAACAAGCTGATGCAAACATTATCTGATGTTATTTTTACTTGATTTGTGTTATACCCCAAAATTTTCCCTTCTATTTCTCAAGACAATCCACATCTCCAAACTCAAGAATTTCTTAAGGGTTGACTAGATGAACCCTCTCCTAAGCAATCAACCCGCAACTAGGGTTTTCGTTCTCTCAAGACAAAAATCAAGTTCTATTACCTCAAATGGTCATCATAACTCTTCATATGTCTCAAGGGATCACTATGTCAAGTTTCAAGCATTACAGCTCAAGTTTGCTCAGTCAATTGCTCAAATGGTTGAAAATCAGTTGTATTAGACAAAAAGTTAATTGTGGTCAACATAAAGTCAAACTTCATCATTTTTGGTCAATATCAATATTTTGAAGTCACATTCATCATATTATCAAGGGTTGATCATGATTCATCAAGAAAAGTCAACTAGGGTTTCCAAATTAGGGTTTTTGGACAAAAAGTCAACATAACTTTGACCAGGCATAACTCTCACATACTTTATCAGAAATTTTTCCACCAAAGCTTATTTTGAAGAGAATTCAATTCTCTACAACTTCATGTCTCACAAGCTTTGGCCAAAAATGCATCATTTGAGAGTTATGGATCAAAATATTAGAGGTCTTTCTAAAAGTCAACAAAAAGTCATCTTTTTGCAAAGATGTATACATGAACATGGAAACTTCATTGAAGATGAAACCAAAACGCGTGTTTAGAGGACATCTTGAGCTTTCTAAAAAGTCCAATAACACTTAAAAATGTGGAAAATTGAGCAAGATAGAAGTTGTGCAAATTTGATATTTTTGAGGAACTGCATGAAGAGAAATACTTAGAAAAATCAAACATTTTCTAAATGGGCCTAAGTTTTCTTGATTCAAACTTGTTTCTAATCTAAACAAGAACCTCCAAGCCCATTTCCACACCCTTGTGCTTTTTATTTTATTTATTTTGGATTTTTATTCATTTAAATCCAATTTAATTAAAATAAAAGATATAAAATCAAAACATTAAGTGCCAGGTTGATTTTGTTTATCATTCTTGAGGTCCAAGCAAGCCATACAAGCTGTCATTTTTGAAATTTGCTTGATTAGGCAAGAGAATTGATTGAAATTGGTTCAAAAATGGCAAAATTTGGTTTGATTCAAATCAAATATTCTTGCATTGATTGGCATTTATTTCCTTCATGATTATTGACCTAATTCCATCTATTATATATACACATTGATCCTAGATGCCAAAAGGACGAAATTCATGCCTCAAGAACCCTAAAATTTTTCAATAAAACTTGTGAAAAAAGAAATTTTCAGCTTCAACCTTGGAGGCCAACTCAAGGAGTTTTGAGGATTGAACAAGCATCCTCAAGGTCCCATAAACGTGTTCCAATCATCACCAAGCCTTGAAACGTCTAGAATCACGATATCCAACTCACGGTTTGCACACCTTTCTCTCAAATTCTATTTTGTACATACATACACTTTTAACATGTTTTGATTGCATATTTGTGTTCTTAATGAAGTTTTGAAGCTTTTTGCATAACTTGATTTAACTTTCAGTGCAGGTACAAGAACTTGCCATTGCTAGGGTTCGTAGCTCAGAATTGGGGTTTTACGAATTAGGAAAAATTGGAAAGAACCAAGGGCATCATCGTGTTTAGAACATGATTTCCAGTTGACCCATGTCATCGTAACTCATTTATATTGCATATTGCTTGGTGTTTTGATTTGCAGGGATATAGCTACAGGGTTCTACCCGTTGGTATAGGTTTACCCACGGAAAAGTCGTGGGTAAGGCCGTGGATAAAATTCAAATGAGGAAGATGAAGCCAGCACACATTTTTATTTCAAATATTTTCAGAAAATAGCTTCGCTTATAATCTTATTGTTTCATATTCCTAACAGCTTGCACACTTGGCTCAAGTGGCAAAGGCGCGCGCATATGACTCTGAGGACCAGGGTTCGATCCCTGGCTCCTTACATATTTTTTTTTAATCTTTTTTCCAAACTAACATATTTTCATATTTCTTCAATATTTTCTTTTCAATTTAATTTTCTTTCAAACATTTTTCTAAAACACCATAAAAATCACAAAAAAAATTTCTTTTTGCATTTAGGTCAGAAAATTACTTATTTAATTTTTGACATTAAAAAATCATATTTTTCACTTTTATTTTAATTAATTGTTAATTAATCATAAATTAGCTTTTAATTACTTTTTCCACATTAAAATTAATCCAAAAATTCCCAAAAAATATTTTCTTCATATAATTAGGTTTACTAACCCTAAAAGCATTTTTTTACTAATTTTTAAAACATTTTCACTAACATTTTCTTATTATTTACATTATTTTGCATTTACAATTCTAGAAAAGATGCATAGGTCGCAAAGTTTTTATTCTGTAATAGCGTAGATTTACATTTTCTGTCTTTACTTTACGCACCTCCTATTATGCATCTGCCTCAAAGTCATGTAATAGCGTAGGATTTACATTTCCGCACTTTTACATTTCGCACCTTTAATTCTTGTACATATATCTAACTGCTAGTAATTAGGGTTTGCATGCTAAGACTAAAATCAACCCTAGATCACTTCTAATCTCAAGATAACATATCTGAATACAACACACTCTTCACACATACACCCTACTTAGGGTATCCTCTCTTGTTGTCTTTACGAATAACATGGTCATGTCCCTCGAACGTAGGGATACCATTAACAAAGCTGCTTACGAATAACATCATTATAGTTCCTTCGATACAAAGATCATAGTCCCTTGATGACCTTCGATGTTGCCTACGAATATATGATCTCGTCCCTCGGTTGTTGCCTATGAAAAGTGATGATCGTCCCTACGAAATTGCTAAGGTATCCCTACATGTTTCCTTCTTAACCAAATGATGACCCTTCGATTGTCCCTTCACATCCAAACAAATAAAGTTACCTACCATCTAATGGTATGGACAACCTTATTCTAAAGGAGAAGGAAAATAACATGGAAACGACCATTCTGAGTAGGTAATAAACTCCTAGTTGCTTGCTCAATCAAAATACTTTTCACACCTCACACTTTACAAAAACTTTCCAAACACTTTGTATACATTCCAGCGTGAATCATTACAAAGTTAAACATTTTCCAAACAAACATTTCTGAACACTTCGTATACATTTCAACGAGAATCATTACGAAGTCAAAGCGAAATGTCTTTTCAAAACATTTTCAAACTACACAAACACATAAAGAAATTTTTCAAAGTGAACTAAGCAACTAAGAGCCCGTAGATAACTACGGATGGAAAGGGTGATAATACCTTCCCTTTATTGGATAAAAGAAAAGTCGATGGCGACTCTTGCTATCCGCAACATTTGTGATAAAACGTAAAATAAACAAGTCAGTTCTCCCACCGTGTTATAGAATTAGCGACTCTACTGGGGAATACCTAAAGAGAGGCTACCTTAGGGTTTAAGATCACTTTATTGCTTTCTGTTTGACTTGTCTACTTTATTTTTAAGGGATGCTTCGGTATTATATATGTGGGGGATCCTACACCCGGATCTAGGTTTCCTTAGGTAAGTTGCAATAAATCATCGCGATTGTTAGGAGTATACCGAAACAGTCAAAATGATGGCTACGGTTAGTGCGACACTGTCATACCCCAAAATTTGCCCTCCATCTACTCAAGAGATTTCATACATCTATACTCAAGGATTCCTCAAGAGTTGATCAGACAAACTCTCTCCTAGACAATCAACCCAAACTAGGGTTTGGTATCTTTCAGTTCAAGATGGACTTCCAACATCTCCAATGGTCTTCATGCCTTCTCATATGCTTCAAAGATTCTCCATGTCAAGTTTCAAGCTTCACAGATCAAGTTTCCTCAGACAATTGCTCAGATGGTTGAAAATCAGTTGTATTGGACAAAAAGTCAACTATGGTCAACATACAGTCAAACTTCATAACCTTGGGTCAACATCCTCATTTGGAAGTTACATTCATCATTTGATCAAGGGTTGATCACGATTCATCAAGAAAACTCAAGATTTGCTCAAAAGTCAAACTTTCTAAATTAGGGTTTCTAGGTGAAAAGTCAACTGAACTTTGACTGATCATAACTTTCTCATACTTTCTCAGAAAAATCTCCACCACCTCTTTTTTTGAAGGAAATTCAATTCTCTACAACTTCATGTCTCACAAGAATGTCCAAAAAATGCTTCATTTGAGAGGTATAGCTCAAAACATTACAGGTCATTTTCAAAGTCAACAAAAAGTCAACTTTTTGTTTTGAAGATATATTGAGCATGGAAACTCAAATTGAGATGAGACCAAAAAGGTTGGTTAGAGGACTCTTAGAGATTTTCAAAAAGTCCAAGAACACTCAAAAAATGTGGAAAATTGAGCAAGATACACTATTCCAGAAGTTGAGCAATTTTGGACAATTGCACAAAAGGACATTTTGGTCAAAATGCAAAATTTTCCAAATGGGCCTAAAACCTTTTGGTCCAAACTTGTTCATGACATGATTTTTGACCCATAAATGCTTGGCCATGGTAATTTTCTATTTTTATGATTTATATTTGAATTTTATAACATTTAATTCAAAAATAAATTATATAAAATATGAAAATTAAGTATTTTTTCAAAAGGATTGGATTTATATCTTCCTTGAAGTCCAAGAAAGCCCATGATTCATACCAAATTCGTGCTAGCCTTTGCATTCATGAGAAAATCAAATTTTTTCAAAGATTTGATTTATTTTTAATGGAAAATATTTGCACATTGATGGATCAATCTTTTTTCACTCCTTTTGTCATCCAAACTTTCTCTATAAATGCTCAGCAAGATCACAAACCAAAGGAAAAGACCCTAGCCCTTGCACTAACCCTTATTTTGCCAAAATATTTCTCAAAATTTTGAAAATCGTGTTTGAATTTCCAGCAAGTTTCAGGCCAATTTGACCATTCCATCGTGCTCAGGAGGTTCCCAGCAAGCAAAATCAACTTTTACTTGAAGCCCAGACACCCAGAATCGTGCCCTACAGCCTGCTCCGATTTGGTAAATTTGCAAAAATCGAATTTCTTATTTCATGTGTTATTAACTGTTTTTGTGTGTTTGAATGAACTCAGGACACTCAATAGATCAGGAATAATGCATCACATGCAAGCATACACGCATAAATCACGTATTGCCATTACTAGGGCATTCTGAACTGTTTCGTTCGAACCGGGTCTTACAGGCATTTTTAATCGAAACCAACACCACCATCGTGTTCGCCATGGTCGATTTAGGGGGGTAGGGTACCTTTTGTCTCTTTATTTTACGCGTTTTTGCAGGTTTGATGATTTGTGCAATCGGAGAAGACGACCGAAGCTAGGGCTCCGGCGTCGTTGACTAAGAGACTCCGGCGTGGGCGTGCGTGGCAAAAGCGAGCTTCCTGATTCGTTCCCTCCATCCAACTGGGACCCAACGCTGACTGTGTTTGATTTTCAAATAATCAGTGACACGTTTACACTCAAATTCAATTAATTCCAGTTTTCCAAACACCAAGTGCAACATGGCGCAGCGGTTAAGGCGTTGGGTGATGGAGATTCTCTCAAAGGTCTCAGGTTCAAGTCCTGGCAAGACCAATCTCTTCTCTTTTTTCTCAAACTTGCATTATTTTTCCAAATTTTTTCTATTTTTTTCATTTATTTAATATTTGCATGTTATTTTAATTTCTTTTCATATTTTATTTCTGCATTAAAACATTATCAAAAATTATTTTCTTTTTTGCATTTGTTTTCTGAAAATCTTTATTTAATTTATAAAATTAAAAAATATAATTTTGCATGCATATTTATTTTTATTCATATTTTTGCATTTAAATCACATTTAATTCATTTTTAATTATTAAAATACATCCAAAAAATCCCAAAAATTTATTTTAGCATATTATTATTATTTCCAGCATGTAATAATTTTCTCATATAAAAATTTGCATTTTTCTAACATTTTTTCTCTTGTTCGATTCATATCGTATTTTCCGATTTCTCATTCCTTTACAGGTTGATCCGATTCAGACGATTTTTTCTTTATCATTTTATTTTTCAATAATGTAACTGTCTATGGGATGTAATAGTTTAAATTAGGATCTTTATTTTCCGCAAGTTTAAATTATGTATCTGCCCCAAAGCCATGTAATAGCGTAGGACATTTACCTTTCCGCATCTTTACATTCCGCATTTTAATTTCTGCACCCTATAAACTGCTAGTAACTAGGCGTGTATGGCAAGATAATAATCAACATAGCTCACTAATTTTCAAGATAAAATGTCTGAATCAACACACTCTCTTTCACACATGCACCCCTTAGGGTAATTCTCTCTCGTTGCCTTACGGATTCAAAATGGTCATGTCCCTCGAACGTAGAGGTATTCTAGCACCGTTGCCTTCCAAACAAATCATCATAGTCCCTCGATACAAAGATCATAAGACCCACGATGTCGCTTCCGAATACATGATCTTGACCCTCGATTGTCGCCTACGAAAATGATGATAGTCCCTTCGAATGTGCTAGGATACTTCCTACAAGTTGCCTTCTATGACCATCCGATGTCCCTTCGAATGTCCCGCTTACATCCAACGAATGGAGCTACCTACTAACTAATGGTACGGCTAGCGCTATTCTAAAGGAACGTAGAAGTACGAAAACGACCAATTCTGAGTGGGTAATAAGTCTTTCAGTTGCTTGCTCTAAACCAAATGTTTTTCACACCACACACTCTTTTTCAAAGTTCAAACTCTTTTCAAAACGAAACATTTCCGAACACTTTGTATACACTCCTACATGAGTCATTACAAAGTCAAAGCGAAATGCCTTTTTCAAAACATTTTTGTCAAACACACAGAAAGCAATTTTAAAAGGTGATCAAGAGCAACTAAGAGCCCGTAGATAACTACGGATGGAAAGGGGTGCTAATACCTTCCCTTTTCATAACCATTCTCCCGAACTCAGAATCTAAACGAAGGTCTTTTTCTGTACTTTTACCTTCCCTTAATTGGATAAAAATAAAAGTCGGTGGCGACTCTTGCTATCCGCACATTTGCGATACAAAAACCTACAAAGTCAGTTCACCATGTTACAGAACTGGCGACTCTGCTGGGGAGTGAGATCCTAAAAGAGAGAATTGCCTTAGGGATTTCTAGATAACCTTTATTGCTTTTTGTTTGACTTGTATGCTTTATCTTTTAAGGGTTGCTTGGGTATTATATTTGTGGGGGATCCTACACCCGGATCCGGGTTTCCTTTTAGGTAAGTAGCAATAAATCATCGCGACCGCTAGACGTATAACTAAACGGTCAACATGATGGCTACGTTAGCGTGACACTTTGGATGTCCTGATACTCTTCATTTCCAAGTTGAGGATAGTATTTGGCTTCTGCGTGGTGTCATCAAGCGCTAACTAAACTTTTAGAACCTTAATTGACCCATCTTAGCCATTAGAAGGTAGTGAGATGGCCGGCTTTGGTGTAGACCGAGGTTGGTTGATACTCGATGCTACGCTCATTGAGATCAGACTTTTGGGATATTTTCGATCGACCACTTGGTAGTCGTATTGAAATAAACGCCTACGAGAAAGATCAATGATGTGAGATTCCTAGAACCCGGTTACTATTATAGGACAGGATGAACCAACTCAAACTTTTGGTGGGGTAATCACCTATACCTCATGCAAGCCTTAAACCTAGGCTCATTGTGTGAATTGTTTGTGTGTGCTAAACATGACATCATGACATCATTCGCATTGCATATCATTTCTAACTATTTCAAGGACCTAGGGATTTATCTTTGCTCTGTTTTGTAGGGATTATGGCTTCTAGAAAGACTATCCGAATCAACTTCATGGGTATACCTTCTCAACTCAAAGAATTGATTTCAGAAATTCCCGACCATGCTCAGTTCATCAAAAGACATGGTTATCTACTTGATTTGGTTATCTCCGGTTTTGAAGAAGATATGATGCATGTCCTATTCCAGTTCTTCGATCCGAAATACCATTGCTTTACATTCCCAGATTATCAGTTGGTTCCTACCTTGGAAGAGTTCTCTAAGCTACTTGGGATACCCATTCTTGACCAAATGCCATTCACCGGTCTAGAAAAGGTTCCTAAGAACGAAGGTCCGCTTTGCACCTTAAGCTCGGACATTGAAGCCAATTGGGAAACAAGAAGTGGAGTTAAGGGTTTGTTTAATTAAAAAGAGCCTCAAAGAGAGTTTCATGCATTCGAAGACATTGTGGCCTTGCTAATCTATGGTTTGGTTCTATTCCCTAACTCGGATCAATTCATAGATGTCAATGCCATCAAGTTGTTTCTTACCCGTAATCCTGCCTACTTTACTTGGGATATCCTACATTCTCTCCACACTGTACTACTAAGCGACAAGGAACTCTCATGTGTTGTATACCGTTACTTTCCGTGGTTTATTTCGCACCTTCCTCCATCGTTTTGAAGAATGAACAAAGGTTGAGATGGTCTCAAAGGTTGATGTCACTCTCTCATTCGGATATCCGTTGGAGCCTTTTCTCTCAAAAGGACTTCATTCATTGAGCGTTGTGGAGAATTCCCTAATGTACCACTCCTTGGTATAAGGGGAGGTATTACTTACAACATTTCCTTAGCTCTACGTCAGTTTGGTTTTGCCCGAAGAGATGGTCCGCATGATATGATTCTCCAAGACATTGTGTTCGACTACAATCACGATCTCCAGAATTACCGAAGGGTTCATACACGCTTGGGCATGGTAAAAAGACTGATACCAAGACCTTGGGGCACCAGAACTCCATTCCTTGGGAACCTTACCTCAAATGGGTGCGAGCTCGAGCTCAAAACCTCATGATGCCATTCACGCCTGTTCTACCAATAATTATGGAACCTGTTGCTATAGGTGACGTACCCTATACCGTTCTCTATCCCGACATGCCTACTGATTTTGAAGACTTGAAGAGATCCCGATTCACTTAAAGAAGAGGGATACCTTTGAAGCTCAGTGCTATGCAAGTGAGAAGAAGGTACTAGAATTGACAAAGCTACTTCACGAGGAGCGAAACATCAACGCTTACATCGGCACCAAGAGGAAGCGCCCATGGGAGACTTAGAGCTTTAGGATGTTTATGTTTTCTTTTATTGTTTTGAACTATCTCTTGTACTTAAAAAGAAAAAAGAATAATAAGAAGAGTACTAATAAATGTTTGCTCATTGTTTGTTTAACAAATTTAAGTCTCTTAGGTCCTTAAAAACATTGCATTGCATTCGCATAAACATCGCATATCATAGCATAACATCGCATCACAGGTGCATTGAAAATTGGTTTTCTCATTTGCTCGCTATTTATTTTAGCAGAAATGGCTCTTGAACAGTCTGTCAAAGATCTTCAAGCTCAGAATGCTCGGTTCAGATGTTTACCAGCTTGGTCCAAGGCCAAGAAGATCTGAAGAAGCTCATCAACAGAAAGAAGAAGGTTGTTGGTCTCCTCAACATGGGCAGACGCTACAAAGGTGATCCTAAGAGGGTCAGTCGGATAGAGCTCTCAGAATGAAGTGTCAAGACTGAACAAAGTAACAAAGGTAATGGTGAAGGCAGTCAGCCTGAGCTTGAGAAGAACTATGATGATGGCCAATACTGATGAAGATGACAAGTACAAGCAACTTGAAGACCGTCTGAATCTGTGGAAAACACGAAGATGTCCGGCTGAATTTTGATGATCTGAGTCTTGTCCTGGTGTTGTGATTCCTCCCAAGTTCAAAGTTACAACTTTTGCTAAGTATGATGGCATGTCTTGCCCTAAGTCGCATTTGAAGTCCTATGTCCGTAAGATCAATCCCACATGATGATGTAAAGTTGTGGATGCACTATTTTCAAGAGAGTTTGTCCTAACTCGGTTGGAATGGTACTATCGCTAGAGAACCGTATCCGTACTTGGAGTGACTTAGTGATTCTTTCTAGCATAGATGAGTACAATGTGAATTGACACCCACTCGCATGCAACTACAAAGCATGTCTATGGGTCGTGATGAGAAGTTCAAGGAGTATGCTCGAGTGGAGAGATCTAGCGTGAGTTCGCCACCCTTGTCCAATAGGAATTGGTTGATATGTTCATGGGAACACCGACGGCCTATTCTTTAATCATCGATTGGAAACTCTTCACGGATTCACCGAGTGATTCGACGAGAGCGTATTGAAGCTAGTATCAAGAGTGGAAAGATTCGTAGAGACATCTTCAAATGCGAAGAGATCTTTTGGTGCTAAGAAAGAAGCTAATGATGTGTATGGTCGAAAGCGAGCCAAGACCGCGCTCAATCTGTGGGGGCGTTGTGATCTCCAATCCGACATCGGACAACCTCGTGAGACAACGCGCGTAACGAACGTGCCATGAAGGCGGTTAAGATCAACATGCCATTGTGCAAGCCTTGCAACATATGTTGAAAGCGAGTTGATTACTTTGAGGGATCCTCCTAATGTCAATACCTCCTCTCAAGTACAATCCTAATGCTAAGTGTGCTTACCATTCCAATAGCCTGACATATAATCGATGATTGTTGGGCTCAAGAACAAGATTCAAGATATGATTGAGGCTAAGCGATTGAGTTTGATCCTCTGTTGAGACTCAATGTGATCAACGCACCTATGCCTAATCATGACAAAAGTTCCAATCTTTGTTGGTGACGATACTTATGTTTTCAACATAGATGATTTGACCATTCCTCGATGACTTAAGAAGAATTTGCAAGCCGTGTCAATCCGGATGCCCAGAATTGCCGTTGGTGCCCATCGCACTGATGGTTGTGCTTGGTTGAGAAGACGTGTTCAATGCATGATGGACAACCGTGAGATACTATTTCGAAACCACCAAGAAGTGTGTGAAGAAATGTCTAAGTTGAAGATTGACAATGCGAATGAAACGATTATCATCGTATGGGATACCTTGGGGCATCCAAGTGGAAAGTATGATTACATAGTGAAGTACACGCCCGAGAGTTACAAGATTCCTATTGAAGATGTTCAGACGAACGGATGGGGTGACGATTTCCCAGAAGATTATGCTGATGTTAACACTATAAGGATTTCCTCTGCTGATCCTGTGCCTAGAGTGGCACCTCTCATTATCACTTCTCCAAGACCAGTTCCATATTCCTCCGACAAAGCTATTCCTTGGAATTATGGAGCTGATGTTTACTATCATGGCGTCAAGCAAGACCCTCTGACCATTGAAGATCTTACAGTTGAAGCTACCATTTCTGACATTGACAACATCACTGGATCAAGTAAGGTGACTCGAACCGGAAGGGTATTCTCTCCAGATATCTCTCCTCCAAAAGACACTGTGACTCCAGCTCGCATTCCAACTATTCAATCCATTCCCCAAGAACCAGTGACTCATCCTGCTCAGCCAGAAGTACCAAAGGAAGTTACTGAAGACACCTCCAAACAAGAAATGGAGGAAATTTTGAAGATAATCAAGAAAAGTGACTACAATGTTGTGGAACAATTGGGACAGACTCCGTCCAAGATCTCCATGCTTGCTCTGCTCTTGTGCTCTGAGGCTCATGCTAACGCCTTGGTGAAGTTTCTGAAGAATGCTCACGTACCGCAAGACACTACCACTGACCAGTTTGAAGTTTGTATTGCTAGCCTGGCTGCCAACAACGGCCTAGGCTTCTCTGATGCTGATTTGACTCCTGCCGGAAAGAAACACAACAAAGCCTTGCACATCTCTGTTGAATGCAAGGGCGTTACATTATCTCATGTTTTGGTGGATACGGTTCGCTCGAATATCCTTCGAAGACGCTTTTGATCGACTTAATATTGAAGGGTTGGTTCTGAGACCCAGTGACATTATTGTGAGAGCTTTTGATGGTTCTAAGCGAAGCTTGGAGAGCTCACTCACTGTCAAAGTCGGTTCCTTTTGACTCCACATTCTTTGTCATGGACATCCGCCTACTCTTGCCTACTTGGACGCCTTGGATACATGGGGCGGTATTACCTTGCATCGTGAAGTACCGGTGAAAGGGAAGGTTGTTAAGGTGCGGTGAAGAAGAGTATATGGTCATCATCTACAATCATTCCGATACCTCGAGATGGAAGGAGAATTCTTGAGACTCCTGTCAAGCTTTTGAAACAATACCCAGTCATGCTGTTGACTCTCTGTCACTCCTGAAGTTACAAAGCTCCTCCTAGAATGGCCTCATTGAAAGATGCTCAGTGCTTTTGAAGAAGGTAGTACTATTTGGGGTCAGCCCGATCTTCCTTTCAAATTTGACAAGACTGGTTTAGGCTTCACCATCGAGGTCGAAGATGATACGCCGCGAACGTGCCGGCCAACTTCCTTTCCGCATCGCCGTGGAATCCATGCTATAGAAGATGATGACAACGACTTGACATCGACAAATGGATCTTCCCAACTCGGATCATGGGCTCAACAATTGGAAGGCGAAGACGTCATACCAATCTCCTTTAGTCGAGAAATTGCTCTTGTTTTGTTGCTTTCGTATTTCTTTATGTTTTGAACAATAAACTTTGAAAGCCTAGTGCCTTACGGCATCTGGCTCGTTTGAGGTTATTATCATCGTTTGCGTATTTTCATTCAATAAATTCGTTGGACTTTTGCATTCAATTGTTTGTTTTCTTTCTTTTACTTTATCACCCTTCAAAAGCTATGTGTTTCTTACACACACCCACGTGATACAACTGCAGAATCACTCGAATCTAGTTAATAACGGCTATGCTATTGCTAAATATGACTTGATAATCCGATCTACCAAGCGAAGGCGAAAGTGAGGAAGATTGTGAAGTGTCGGAGAACTTGTCGGGCTACAGCAAGAAGAAGCGAGTTATCACCACACGAAGAAACAAGTTGAGGTTGTGAATTTGGACGGAAGAGAAAAGAGATCAAGATAGGAGCGGGTCTTGAGAACAGTGTTAAAGAAAGGTTGGTTCAGATGCTACGAGACTACATTGAGGTTTTTGCTTGGTCATACGAAGACATGCCAGGGTTGGACATTGATATTGTAGTGCACCGATTGCCAACAAAAGAAGGTTTTCTCCCAAGTAAAGCAGAAGGTTCGTCGCATGCGTCCTGAGATGTCAGAGAAAATCAAAGCCGAAGTCATGAAGCAGTTCAACGCTGGTTTCTTAGCTGTCACCTCTTATCCCCAGTGGGTTGCAAATGTGGTACCCGTACCTAAGAAGGATGGCAAGGTACGAATGTGTGTGGATTACAGAGATCTGAACAAAGCGAGTCCGAAAGACGATTTCCCACTTCCTCATATTGATGTTCTGGTTGACAACACCGCTCAGCATAAGGTTTTCTCCTTCATGGATGGTTTCTCCGGTTACAATCGATCAAAATGGCTCCTCGAAGACATGGAGAAGACTACTTTTGTTACACATGGGCACTACAAGGTTATGCCGTTCGATCGAAGAACGCGGCGCCACTTATCGGCTATGGTGACATTATTCCATGACATGATTCATCACGAGATAGAGGTCTACGTCGACGACATGATAGCTCGATCATAGATCGAAGAAGAACATCTTGATCATTTGCGAAACGTTGATGATTGAAGAAGTACGAGTTGAGACTCAATCCTAACAAGTGCACTTTTGAGTCGATCCGGAAAACTCCTAGGGTTTGTTGTCGATGGAAAAGTATTGAGGTTGACCCGCTAAGGTTAAAGCTATTCAAGAGATGCCGGCTCCCGAGAAGGAAGTCAGAGGTTTCTTGGGCCGATTGAACTACATTGCCAGATTCATTGCACATCTAACTGCTACTTGTGAGCCAATCTTCAAGTTACTAAAGAAAGATCAAGTGGTAAAATGGAATGACGATTGCCAGACCGCTTTTGACAAAATCAAGGAGTACCTACAGAATCCTCCTATCCTGATGCCGCCTGCCGAAGGAAGACCTCTTATCATGTACTTGACCGTGTTAGAAAATTCAATGGGGTGTGTGTTGGGCCAACATGACGAGTCTGGTCGAAAAGAGCATGCAATATACTACCTTAGCAAAAGTTTACCGATTGAAACAAGATACTCACTCGAGAAAACTTGCAACGCTGACTTGGGCGCCGACTAAGGCAGATATGTTGACTCACACTACTTTGTTGATTTCCAGATGGATCCGATAAAATACATATTTGAGAAACCAACTCTCGGAAGAATATCAAGATGGCAAATGATCGACCGAGTATGACATCCAGTACACTTCTCGAAAGCGATCAGGGAGTGTTGTAGCCGATCATTTGGCTCATCAAGCCGTAGATGACTATCGTCTATGCGTTCAATTTCAGCGAAGATGTTCTACTAGTCACGATTGCGAAGAACCGGGCGGACGAAGGACTGAACAAGGATCCCGATGGACCATGGTCTTTGATGGAGCCTCAAACGCACTTGCAATGGCATTGGCGCCATCATTACATCTCCATGCGACACACGCCTTTCACCGCCAGATTATGTTTCATTGCACGAACAACATGGCGAATCTGACGTGCATCATGGGTATCAAAGTTGCTATTGACTTAAGAATCAAGTTCTTACAAGTGTATGGAGACTCGACTTTGGTGATCGGTCGGATTAAGGGATACGAAGCATCCAAACCTCATTCCGTATCGAGAGCATGTTCTGAGTTTGATCCCCTACTTCGAAGAGATTACTTTTGATCACATTCCACGAGAAGAGAATCAGTTGGCAGACGCATTGGCTACTATGTCGTCTATGTTCAAGGTCATATGGGATAACGAGGCTCCCTAGATCATCATTGAGAAGTTTGATGAACCAGCATATTGTTGCGAACTTGATACAGAAGAAAAACCTTGGTACTACGACGTGAAGAGGTATCTTGAGAATCAGGAATATCCTGCAGGGGCATCTGTCAACGATAAGAAGTTCATGAGAAGATTTGCATCCAAATTTTTCCTCAGCAACGACATCTTATACAAGCGCAACCACGACTTGTGCTTACTCCGCTGTGTAGATCAGAAAATAGCAATACGTATCATGGAAGAGTTACACGAAGGCGCATTTGGTACCCACTCCAGTGGACACACCATGGCTAAGAAGATTTTGAGAATAGGTTACTATTGGTCTACCATGGAAGCTGATTGTCATCGCTACGCTCGATCTTGTCACAAATCCCAGATTTATGCCGATAAAGTACACGTACCTCCAGTACCTCTGAACGTTTTAACTTCTCCTTGGCCTTTTGCAATGTGGGGCATTGACATGATCGGAGAAATCAAGCCCACAGCTTCCAACGGACATCGTTTCATCCTTGTGGCAATCGATTACTTTACCAAGTGGGTAGAAGCAGCCTCGTTCACATCTGTTACTAAGAATGTTGTGGCTCGTTTCATCAAGCATAACCTTATCTGTCGGTATGGCACTCCTGAAAGGATTATCACAGATAACTGCTCCAATCTTAACAACAAGATGATCACCGAACTCTGCACGCAGTTCAAGATCAAGCATCACAACTCTTCTCCTTATCGGCCTAAGATGAACGGCGTAGTGGAAGCCGCCAACAAGAACATTAAGAAGATTATACAGAAAATGACAGTGACGTACAAGGATTGGCATGAGATGTTACCATTTGCTCTTCATGGTTATCGCACTACAGCACGGACATCCACAGGGGCAACTCCCTTCTTTCTAGTATACGGTATGGAAGCCGTCTTACCCATCGAGGTTCAGATACCCTCAACCAGAGTCCTCTAGTAGGCAGAGTTAGGCGAAGACGATTGGGTCCAGACTCGCCTTGACCAGATTAACTTGATTGATGAGAAACGACTCGCGTCCATCTGCCATGGACAGATTTATCAGAAACGAATGATCAGAGCATTTAATAAGAAGGTCAAGCACCGAGTCTACCAAATCGGTGATCTAGTAGTCAAGCGCATCATTCTTCCACAAGGTGATCCTAGGGGCAAATGGACTCCCACCTATGAGGGACCATTTGTAGTCAAGACGATATTTTCGTGAGCTATGATACTTAGCACCATGGATGGTGAAGACTTCCCACACCGTGAACGCAGACATAGTCAAAAATACTACGCATAATAGACCCGCTAGGTCGAAGAACCTAGACAAAAATAAGGGCATCCCGAACCAAAGGTTCGGGCAAAGTTAAGGATATATACAAAACATGTACACCGGCAAGTCGAAAACACGAAAAGGCTTTGGCAAGAAAGGGTATCCGAGGAAAACCGAAGGGCGGTCTAGGCAAAGTTAGGGATTTAAGCGTGCGACTATGTTTCTTCGGATCACCGCTTCCACTACTATCGCATTCAAGATTCAAATGGCGAAGACCGTCTACTCACTTTCTCTGATAAAGGAGATGAGATAGTCGAGATATATGAGTACTAGCATAGTTGGAACTTAACGAGATTGTTTCGCATAGCTTTTTACTTTTCTTGTGTATAAACAACTTGGCCATACGCCACCTTTCAAATAAGCATAGCTTCTTTCTCTTTACAATTTCTGTTGTTGTTATTTGCAATAAGTCCAACGTTTGTTTTGAATGACTATACGCATTTGACAATAAGAATCTAATCACAAACATACGAAAAGTGAACATACAAAAGTACTTACTACAGCTCCGAGAATTGGGACAAAAGTCACCAAAACATTCCCCACGAGCATGATCCCCACAAAGGTGTCACCACAACACAACTTCCCCAGCAGAGCAAAAGGGAATCCACGAGCAGCAATTCCACTCAACTAAGCAATGTTACATCAGTCTCCAAGCAGTAACACCTCACCCTAGTCAAGGTATTTATCCCTAGTGAGTATCTCTCAGTCCTTTCCTTTTTTCCCAGCGGCAGTATCCAGACCCGAAACTTGGTCAGATAGTGCACTGGAGGAAACCACATCTTCATCTCCCAGCCTGGGATTACAACGGATTCCTGACCCTTCCAACCCGGTCTCCCGGTAACTACCAATTACTCTCCAGCGAGATCAGCACTCAGAATCCCCAGTAGAGCGCCTCCTGAATTCCCTCAGCAGGATCTACACTCAGAATCCCCAACGGATCGCCTCCCAGATTCTCCTCAGCAGAGTCTGTATATGAGATCTCCAACAACGAGCCTCTCAAATCTCTACCTTCCTCAACAATATCTAGGCCCAAGACTTGGTCAGATAGTGCATCGGAGGAATACAGGATTTCTTTCTTCTCCTTCAAGAGCGGGGTTCTCACCTACTCAATCCCCCAAACAGGAGTCAGAAATCTTCAAACAGAACATTCGCATCTTCTTCAAGATGGATATGTTTTGAAATACCACAACATCTATCATTCATACATTTCTCATAAAGTCATAATTCATGCATATGTAATTCATATACACTGTCATGCACCATACTTTGCATAAAACTAACCAATATTCTATCAAAGTTCCTCTTGTTTTCTCCAAAGCAGTGATCTCGACGCAAAAGGTCCGAGATTAAGCCCGAATCGACGGGAAAACTATCTGAAAGACCGCCATTGGTTGTCCTCCGACGACTAGTCCAGGATTAAGCCCCGAATCGACGGGAAAACTATCCGAAAGACCGCCCCTAGTTATCCTCCGACAACAGGCAGTGGATCAACACCCGATGCACAACAGGGAAGATATCCACATTTTGCCAACTACCAGTAATCGGCACGAAGATTTATTTTGATCCTTTCTTATTATCAACAGCAACTACAGAGTTTAGCGTACGACTCAGTTGCCTTGGATGGCATCTTAAGCCCATCTCCGACTACTTATCAACAGTGCTTCACTTTCGAATCTGCGTATATGGTTAAAATCAATGCAAACCAATAACTTCATTCAAAAATGGACACGAAGTCTAACGTCGACTCCCTCGGATGGCATCTTAAACCCATCTCCATGCTCCTTCCAGAAGCGACTACAGAGCCTAGCGTACGGCTCATCCCCCAAGTATCCGGTTTCTCAAATGGCATCGTAAGCCCATCCTCATCATCCACCAACCGAGTGCAAATTTTGTGTACTCGAGTGTTCAATCATCTTCTACCTCCAGTCACGAAGACAAGCGTGTCAATCTAACCCTCCAGACAAGAAGATTGAACAGGGAAGCTGTCATACCCAAAATTTGCCCTCCATCTACTCAAGAGATTTCATACATCTATACTCAAGGATTCCTCAAGAGTTGATCGACAAACTATCTCTAGACAATCAACCCAAACTAGGGTTTGGTATCTTCGATCAAGATGGACTTCAACATCTCCAATGGTCTTCATGCCTTCTCATATGCTTCAAAGATTCTCCATGTCAAGTTTCAAGCTTCACGGATCAAGTTTCCTCAGACAATTGCTCAGATGGTTGAAAATCAGTTGTATTGGACAAAAAGTCAACTATGGTCAACATACAGTCAAACTTCATAACCTTGGGTCAACATCCTCATTTTGAAGTTACATTCATCATTTGATCAAGGGTTGATCATGATTCATCAAGAAAACTCAAGATTTGCTCAAAAGTCAAACTTTCTAAATTAGGGTTTCTAGGTGAAAAGTCAACTGAACTTTGACTGATCATAACTTTCTCATACTTTCTCAGAAATTTCTCCACCACCACTTGTTTTGAAGGAAATTCAATTCTCTACAACTTCATGTCTCACAAGAATGTCCAAAAATGCTTCATTTGAGAGGTATAGCTCAAAACATTACAGGTCATTTTCAAAGTCAACAAAAGTCAACTTTTGTTTTGAAGATATATTGAGCATGGAAACTCAATTGAGATGAGACCAAAAGGTTGGTTAGAGGACTCTTAGATATTTTCAAAAGTCCAAGAACACTCAAAATGTGGAAAATTGAGCAAGATACACTATTCAAGTTGGGCAATTTTGGACAATTGCACAAAAGGACATTTTGGTCAAAATGCAAAATTTTCCAAATGGGCCTAAAACCTTTTGGTCCAAACTTGTTCATGACATGATTTTTAACCCATAAATGCTTGGCCATGGTAATTTTCTATTTTTATGATTTATATTTGAATTTTATAACATTTAATTCAAAAGTAAATTATATAAAATATGAAAATTAAGTATTTTTTCAAAAGGATTGGATTTATATCTTCCTTGAAGTCCAAGAAAGCCCATGATTCATACCAAATTCGTGCTAGCCTTTGCATTCATGAGAAAATCAAATTTTTTCAAAGATTTGATTTATTTTTAATGGAAAATATTTGCACATTGATGGATCAATCTTTTTTCACTCCTTTTGCCATCCAAACTTTCTCTATAAATGCTCAGCAAGATCACAAACCAAAGGAAAAGACCCTAGCCCTTGCACTAACCCTTATTTTGCCAAAATATTTCTCAAACTTTTGAAAATCGTGTTTGAATTTCCAGCAAGTTTCAGGCCAATTTGACCATTCCATCGTGCTCAGGAGGTTCCCAGCAAGCAAAATCAACTTTTACTTGAAGCCCAGACACCCAGAATCGTGCCCTACAGCCTGCTCCGATTTGGTAAATTTGCAAAAATCGAATTTCTTATTTCATGTGTTATTAACTGTTTTTGTGTGTTTGAATGAACTCAGGACACTCAATAGATCAGGAATAATGCATCACATGCAAGCATACACGCATAAATCACGTATTGCCATTACTAGGGCATTCTGAACTGTTTCGTTCGAACCGGGACTTACAGGCATTTTTAATCGAAACCAACACCACCATCGTGTTCGCCATGGTCGATTTAGGGGGGTAGGGTACCTTTTGTCTCTTTATTTTACGCGTTTTTGCAGGTTTGATGATTTGTGCAATCGGAGAAGACGACCGGAGCTAGGGCTCCGGCGTCGTTGACTAAGAGACTCCGGCGTGGGCGTGCGTGGCAAAAGCGAGCTTCCTGATTCGCTCCCTCCATCCAACTGGGACCCAACGCTGACTGTGTTTGATTTTCAAATAATCAGTGACACGTTTACACTCAAATTCAATTAATTCCAGTTTTCCAAACACCAAGTGCAACATGGCGCAGCGGTTAAGGCGTTGGGTGATGGAGATTCTCTCAAAGGTCTCAGGTCCAAGTCCTGGCAAGACCAATCTCTTCTCTTTTTTCTCAAACTTGCATTATTTTTCCAAATTTTTTCTATTTTTTTCATTTATTTAATATTTGCATGTTATTTTAATTTCTTTTCATATTTTATTTCTGCATTAAAACATTATCAAAAATTATTTTCTTTTTTGCATTTGTTTTCTGAAAATCTTTATTTAATTTATAAAATTAAAAAATATAATTTTGCATGCATATTTATTTTTATTCATATTTTTGCATTTAAATCACATTTAATTCATTTTTAATTATTAAAATACATCCAAAAAATCCCAAAAATTTATTTTAGCATATTATTATTATTTCCAGCATGTAATAATTTTCTCATATAAAAATTTGCATTTTTCTAACATTTTTTCTCTTGTTCGATTCATATCGTATTTTCCGATTTCTCATTCCTTTACAGGTTGATCCGATTCAGACGATTTTTTCTTTATCATTTTATTTTTCAATAATGTAACTGTCTATGGGATGTAATAGTTAAATTAGGATCTTTATTTTCCACAAGTTTAAATTATGTATCTGCCCCAAAGCCATGTAATAGCGTAGGACATTTACCTTTCCGCATCTTTACATTCCGCATTTTAATTTCTGCACCCTATAAACTGCTAGTAACTAGGCGTGTATGGCAAGATAATAATCAACATAGCTCACTAATTTTCAAGATAAAATATCGAATCAACACACTCTTTTCACATGCACCCTTAGGGTAATTCTCTCTCGTTGCCTTCTGATTCAAAATGGTCATGTCCCTCGAACGTAGAGGTATTCTAGCACCGTTGCCTTCCAAACAAATCATCATAGTCCCTCGATACAAAGATCATAAGACCCACGATGTCGCTTCCGAATACATGATCTTGACCCTCGATTGTCGCCTACGAAAAATGATGATAGTCCCTTCGAATGTGCTAGGATACTTCCTACAAGTTGCCTTCTATGACCATCCGATGTCCCCGAATGTCCCGCTTACATCCAACGAATGGAGCTACCTACTAACTAATGGTACGGCTAGCGCTATTCTAAAGGAACGTAAGCACGAAACGACCAATTCGAGTGGGTAATAAGTCTTTCGTTGCTTGCTCTAAACCAAATGCTTTTCACACCACACACTCTTTTTCAAAGTTCAAACTCTTTTCAAAACGAAACATTTCCGAACACTTTGTATACACTCCTACATGAGTCATTACAAAGTCAAAGCGAAATGCCTTTTTCAAAACATTTTTGTCAAACACACAGAAAGCAATTTTAAAAGGTGATCTAGAGCAACTAAGAGCCCGTAGATAACTACGGATGGAAATGGGTGCTAATACCTTCCCTTTTCATAACCATTCTCCCGAACTCAGAATCTAAACGAAGGTATTTTTCTGTACTTTTACCTTCCCTTAATTGGATAAAAATAAAAGTCGGTGGCGACTCTTGCTATCCGCACATTTGCGATACAAAAACCTACAAAGTCAGTTCACCGTGTTACAGACACTTTGGATGTCCCAATGCTCCTCGTGTTTAGTTGAGGAAGTATTTGGCATCTGCATGGTGTCATAAGCACTAACTCAACTTTTAGAACCCTAATTCACCCATCTTGGCCATTAGAAGGTTGTGAAATAGCCGACTTCGGTACATACTGAGGTTGGTTGATACTCGATGCTATGCTCATTAAGATTCGACTTTCGGGATGTTTCGGTCGACCACTTGGTATTCGTATTGAAATAAAGCCTGCAAGAAAGATCGATGATATGAGATTCCTAGAACCCGGTTACTATTATAGGACAGGTTGAACCTACTCAAACTCTGGTAGGGTAAACACATATACCTCATGCAAGCCTTAAACCTAGGGCTATTATGTGAATTGCTTGTGCTTGCTATCTAAACATGACATCATGACATCATGACATCATAACATCATATCATTTCTAACCATTTCAAGGACCTATGGATTTATCTTTGCTCTTTGTTGTAAGGTTATGGCTTCCAGGAAGACTATCTGAATCAACTTTGTGGGTATACCTTCTCAACTCAAGGAGTTCGTCTCAAAAATTCCCGATCACTCTCAGTTCATCAAAAGACATGGTTATCTACTCGACTTGGTTACCTCAGGTTTTGAAGAAGACATGATGAGTATCATATTCTAGTTCTTTGATCCGAAGCATCACTGTTTTACTTTCCTAGACTATCAGTTGTTACCTACATTGGAAGATTTCTCTAAGATACTTGAGATACCCATTCTTGATAAAATACCATTCACCGGTTCATAAAAAGTTCTGAATTTCAAAGACATCGCATCTTCGTTACAGCTAAAGCGATCAGACATTGAAGACAATTGGGAAACAAGAATTGGAGTTAAGGGTTTGGTTTCTAAGTTCCTGATAAAGAAAGCTCGAGAATTCCTAAAAGCCATGAGTTTCCATGCTTTCGAAGATGTTTTGGATTTGCTAATCTATGGTTTGGTACTATTTCCTAATTCATATCAATTCATAGATGTGAACACTATCAAGATTTTCCTCACTCATAATCCTTTGCCTACTTTGCTTGGAGATATTCTGAATTCTCTCCACACTTGTACTATGAAAAGACAAGGAACTCTCATGTGTTGCATACCGTTATTATCCAGGTGGTTTATTTCGCACCTTCCTCAGTCAGTAATGAAGAACGAGCAAAGGTTGAAATGGTCTCAAAGGTTGACGTCACTCTCTCATTCAGATATCCGTTGGTGTCTTTACTTTCAAAAGGATTTCACCTTCATTGAGCATTGTGGAGATTTCCCTAATGTACCACTCCTTGGCATAAGGGGAGGCAACACTTACAACCCTTCTCTAGCGCTTTGAAAGTTTTGTTATGCTCAAAGAGATAGTCCTCATGATATGCTTCTCCAAGACATCGTATTTGACTACGACAACGATCTCCATGGTTATCGTCGAAGATTTGTGCACGCTTCGGGCATGGTGAATAAAACTGATACCAAAACCTTGGGGCATAAAAATTCCATTTCTTGGGAACCTTACCTCAAATGGGTGAGAGCTCGAGCTCAAAATCTCATGATGCCATATACTGCTATCATGCTAGTGATTATGGAACCTGTTGCTGTAGGCAACGAATCCTATACCATTCTTCATCCAGACATGCCTACTGATTTTGAAGAATTAAAGAGATCTTGGATTTAAATCAAAGAAGAAAGACATACATTCAAAGCTCAATGCTACGCAAGCGAGAAAAGAGTATTGGAGTTGACAAAGCTACTTCACAAGGAGCAAGGCATCAACACCTACTTCAACACAAAGAGGAAGCGTCCATGGGAGATCTAAGCTCTAGGAATTTCATTTTTTATTGCTTGAACTTTAATTTGTACTTGCTAAGTCAACTAATAAAAAAGTTTGTTCCTTGCTTGTTTACCAAATTTAAATTCCTAAGGTCCTTGAAAACATTGCATTGCATAACATTGCATATCATAGCATAACATCTCATAACAGGTACACTGAAGACCGATTTTCTTATTCTCTCGCTGTTTGTTTCAGCAGAAATGGCTCTCGAACAGACTAACAAAGATCTCTAGGCTCAAAATGCTTAATTCCAGGAAATGTTCACCAGCTTAGCTCAAGGTCAGAAAGATCTGAAGAAGCTCATCACCAAAAAGAAGAAGACTGTTGGCCTTATCAACATGGGGAAAAGGTTCAGGGGACTAGTCAAGGTAGTTAAACACCTTGAGTTCTCCGACAAGAGCGGCGAAACTGAAAGTAGCGTCAAAAATAATGAAGGAAGCCATCATGAGTCTGAAAACGAAGAGGAAGACTATATGAGTGACTAATATCCTATTGACGAAAAGTACAAGCAACTTGAAGACCGGCTGAATGTTGTGGAAAATCTGAAAATGTTAGGGTTGAACTTTGATGATCTGAGTCTGGTTCCCGGAGTGGTAATTCCCCACATGTTCAAAGTTCCTACTTTTGCTAAATATGATGGCATTTCTTGCCCAAAGCTGCATCTGAAGTCCTATATTCAGAAGATCCATCCTCATACTGAAGACAAGAAGTTATGGATACATTTCTTTCAAGAGAGTTTGTCTGGAACTCAGTTGGAGTGGTATTATTAGCTAGAGAATACCCACATTCATACCTGAAATGATTTGGCAGATGCTTTCTACAAACAGTATTAATACAATGCTGAATTGGCACCAACTCGCATGCAACTACATAGCATGTCTATGGGTCGTGACGAGAATTTCAAAGAGTACGCCCAAAAATGGAGAGATCTAGTAGGCAGAGTTCAACCATCCTTGTCTAATAGGGAATTGGTTGATATGTTCATGGGAACGCTGACAGGCCCATTCTTCAATCATTTGATTGGAAACTCTTCAGTTGGATTCACCGAGTTGATATTGATAGGCGAACATATTGAAACTAGAATCAAGAGCGGAAAAATTCAAGTCGAAACATCCTCAAATGTTGCAAAGAGATCTTTTGGTGGGAAAAAAAGCCAATGTTGTGTATGGTCAGAAGAGCCGTGACAAAACTGACCGCAATCAATCTATGGGGGCAGTCTTGATCTCCAATCCCACACCAGTGCAACCTCAACAAGATAACACGCATGGGCAGAACGCGCTAAGAAGACAGTTTACGAAGATCAACATGCTGTTATCTCAAGCACTACAATACATGTTGAAAGCAAAGCTGATTACTTTGAGGGATCCTCCTCAACATGTCAACACTTCCTCTCCAAAGTAAAATCCCAATGCAAGGTGTGCATACCACTCCAACAACCCAGGGCACGACACCAACAACTGTTGAGCCCTGAAGAACAAGATTCAAGACATGATTGAAGCTCGAGAAATTGAATTTGACCCTCCTGTTGAAACTCCAAATATGATCAACGCACCAATGCCTGACCATGGTAAAAGTTCCAACGCCATTAACAATGACTCCTATGTCTTTGATGTGAATGAGCTGACCATTTCCCTGATGACTGTCAAGAAAGATTTATTGCAAGTCGGTGTATTTCCAGGATGCCCTGACGACTACCGTTGGTGTGCATCTGAATCAGATGGATGTGCTTGGTTGAAGAGACGTGTTCAATGCATGATGGACAATCGAGAAGTGTTATTCCTAAAACCTCCACCTGTAGAGAGTTTGTGCAAAGATGTTTCTAAAAATCAGAAGATCAAAGACATAAGTGAAGTCGTACTAGAAGTCTGGGATACCTTGGGGAAGCCAAGTGGAAAGTTTGATTTCATGGTGAAGTATACCGCTCCTGATAGCTACAAGATCACAATTGAAGACGTCAAGGCAACCGGATGGGGAGATGATTATCCCGAAGAATATGTTGATGTAAACACAATAAGGATCACCTCTGACGATCCTGCACCTAAAGTGGCACCTCTCATTATTGCCTCGCCCAGATCAATTCCATATTCCTCTGACAAAACTATACCTTGGAATTATGGAGCCGAAGTCTACTATCATGGTGTCAAGAAAGAGCCATTAACCATTAAAGACAGTACAATTGAAGCTACAAATCTTGACATTGACAATGTCACCGGATCAAGAAAAGTAACCAGAACCGGAAGAGTCTTTTCTCCAGATATCTCTCCTCCAAAGGATATTGTTGCACCAGTTCGCATTCCTGCTACTGAACCAACTCCCGAGACTCGAGGGAAAGAGAAAGTGACTCAGCCTACTCATATAAAAGTACCAAAGGAAGTTGCTGAAGATACCTCCAAGCAAGAGATGGAGAAAATTCTAAAGATCATTAAAAAGAGTGACTACTATGTGGTGGAACAGTTAGGACAGACTTCGTCCAAGATTTATACGCTAGCTCTGTTGTTATGCTCTGAGGCTCATGCTAAAGCCTTAGTGAAGTTTCTGAAGAATGCTCACATACCGTAAGATACTACTATTGACCAATTCAAAAGTTGTATTGCTAGCCTGACAACCAACAATGGTTTAGGCTTTTCTGATGCTGATCTGACTCCTGCCAAAAGAAAACACAACAAAGCCTTGCGCATCTCTATTGAATGCAAGGGGATCACTTTGTCTCATGTATTGGTGGTACTAGCTCCGCTCTGAATGTCCTTCCAAAGAGCGTTCTCGACCGACTAAATGCTGAAGAAGTGGTCATGAAACCTAGTGACATAATCGTAATAGCTTTTGATGGTTCGAAAAGAACAGTACTTGGAGAGCTCAATCTGCCGATCAAAGTAGGTTCCCAGACTTTTGAATCCTCTTTCTTTGTGATAGACATATGTCCAGATTATTCTTGCCTACTTGGACGCCCTTGGATATATGGGGAAGACGCTGTTACCTCTACCCTACATCAGAAGCTGAAATACCCACCAAAAGGGAAGATTGTTACAGTATGCGGAGAAGAAGAATACATGGTAAGCCATCTGCAGTCATTCTGATACATCGAAATGGAAGGAGAATTCATCGAAAATCCCTGTCAAGCATTCGAAGTAGTTCCACGAGTCATGCCTTCCGACTCTCCTGTCACTCCTGAGGTTATTAGAGCTCCACCAAAGATGGCCTCACTGAAAGATGCCAGAACTGTAGTTGAAGAGGGAGGTTGCACTGTTTGGGGTCAGATACTCGATTTTCCATTCAAATCTAACAAGACTGGTTTGGGCTTCACTTCCAAAGGTCAGAAGATGATACGCCACAAACGTGTTGGCGGATCTCCATTCCGCATCAATAAAGACGGTGTTCATGCTATAGAAGAAGACGATGATGGTGACTTCGACATCAATAATTGGATCTTACCGACTCCAGGCGATGGACTCAACAATTGGAAGACTAAAGATGTTATACCAATCTCCTTTAGACCGGAGTAATTGCTTTTTCTGTTATGCTTTTATGCTTTTTACGCTTTGAACAACAAAATCTAAGCCTAGTGCATTGCCCGGGGCACCAGGGCTTGTTTGTGAGGGTTATTATTTGTCATTCGCATATTTTCATTCAATAAATCATTGGACTTTTGCACTCAAATATTGTGCTCTTTGTCTTTCTTTTTAAATTATCACCCTTTCAAAAGCTATATGTTCTTACACACACCCACATAATACACTGCAGATCCAGATTCACTTCGAATCTCATCGATAATGACTCTGCTATTGCTAAATATGACTTCGATAATCCGATCTACAAAGTCGAAGACGAAGGTGAGGATGATTGTGAAGTTCCAGGAGAACTTGCCATACTACTACATCAAGAAGAAAGGGCTATACGGGCACATGAAGAGCCGATCGAGGTTGTGAATCTAGGTATCAACGAAGACAGAAAATAAATTAAGATAGGAGCGGGTCTTGAGAACAGTGTTAAAGAGTGATTGGTCCAGATGCTGCGAGACTACATCGAGATTTTTTCTTGGTCCTACGAAGATATACCAGGTCTAGATATTGACATTGTGGTACACCGACTACCAACGAAAGAAGGCTTTCTCCCTTTGAAGCAGATGGTTCATCGTATGCGTCCTGAAATATCTAAGAAAATTAAAGCCAAAGTTATGAAGCAATTCAATGCCGGTTTCTTAGCTGTTACTCCTTATCCACAGTGGGCTGCGAACATGGTGCCCGTACGTAAGAAGGATAGCAAAGTGCGTATGTGTGTAGATTACAGAGACCTAAATAAAGCGAGCTTGAAAGATGATTTTCCACTCCCACATATTGATGTCCTGGTTGACAATATCGCTCAGCATAAAGTTTTCTCTTTCATGGATGATTTCTCCGGTTACAATCAGATCAAGATGGCTCCCAAAGACATGGAAAAGACTACTTTGATTACACAGTGGGGCACTTTCTGTTACAAGGTCATGCCGTTTGGGTTGAAGAATGTTGGCGCCACATATCTGCGTGATATGGTGGCTTTGTTCCATGATATGATTCATCACAAGATAGAGGTCTACGTCGACGACATGATAGCTCGATCACAAACTGAAGAACAAAATCTTGATCATTTGAAAAAGTTGTTTGATAGACTGAAGAAATACAGATTGAGACTAAATCCAAGAAAATCCACCTTTGGAGTCAAATCCGGTAGACTCTTGGGATTCGTTGTCAATGGTAAAAGTATTGAAGTTGATTCTGCTAAGGTTAAAGCTATTCAAGAAATTCCAGCTCCCCGTACCGAGAAGGAAGTCAGAGGTTTCTTGGGATGAATAAATTACATTTCCAGATTCATTGCACATATAATTGTTACTTGTGATCCAATATTCAAGTTACTGAAGAAAGATCAAGTGGTAAAATGGAACGACGATTGCCAGACAACATTTGACAAAATCAAGGAGTACCTGCAAGCACCTCTTATCTTGATGCCACCAGTTGAAGGAAGACCTCTCATCGTGTACTTAACAGTATTAGAGAATTCAATGGGGGTGTGTGTTGGGGCAATATGACGAGTCTGGTCGAAAAGAGTATGCAATATACTACCTTAGAAAAAAGTTTACCGACTGTGAAACAAGATACTCACAGCTCGAGAAAACTTGCAGCGCTTTGGCTTGGGATGCTCGCCGACTAAGACAGTATATGTTGACTCACACTACCTTGTTGATCTCTAAAGTGGATCCGATAAAATACATATTTGAGAAACCTGCTCTCCCCGAAAGAATAACAAGATGACAAATGATCTTGACCGAATACGACATCCAGTATACTACCCAGAAGGAAATCAAGGGAAGTGTGGTAGCTGATCATTCGGTTCATCAAGCCATAGATGACTACCTGTCTATGTATTTCGAGTTTCCAGACGAGGATATTATGTTAGTCATTGATTGCGAAGAGCCTGGACCGGATGATGGACCTGAGCCAGGATCCCGATGGACTATGGTCTTCGATGGAGCTTCTAACGCACTTGGCAATGGTATTGGTGCCATTATTACATCTCCCAACGGCGGTCATATGCCTTTCATCGCTAGACTATGTTTCGACTGCACCAACAATATGGTCGAATATGAAGCGTGCATCATGGGTATCAAAGCTGCTATTGACTTAAGGATCAAATTCTTGTAAGTATATGGAGACTCAGCTTTGGTGATTAGTCAGATCGAGGGAGAATGGGATAAGAAAAATCTAAACCTCATTCTGTATCGAGAACATGTGTTGAATCCAATCCCCTACTTCGAAGAAATCACTTTTGAGCACATCCCATAAGAAGAGAATCAACTGGCAGACACGTTAGCTACCATGTCATCTATGTTCAAAGTCAGATGGGACAACGAAGCTCCTCAGATTACTATTGAAAGACTAGACAAACCAGTGTACTGTTGCGAACTTGATATTGAAGGAGTGGAAGAGAAACATTTGTTCTACGAAGTGAAGAGGTACCTCAAGGCTTAAGAATACCCTGAAGGGGCATCTATCAACGATAAGAAGTTCCTAAGAAGATTTGCTGCCAAGTTCTTTCTCAGTAACGATATCTTATACAAATGCAATCATGACTTGGCCTTACTCCGATGTGTAGATCAGAAAATAGCTGAACGAATTATGGAAGAGTTACATGAAGGCACATTTGGTACCCACTCCAGTGAACATACAATGGATTAAAAGATTCTGGGAGAAGGTTACTATTGGTCCACTATGGAAGCTGATTGTTATCAATATGCTCGATCTTGTCATAAATGCCAGATATACGCGGACAAAGTGCACGCACCTCCAGTTCCATTGAATGTTCTGACCGCCCCGTGGCCTTTCGCAATGTGGGGCCTTGACATGGTTGGAGAAATCAAACCCACCGCTTCTAATGGACATCGTTTCATCCTCGTCACTATTGATTACTTTACCAAATGGGTAGAAGCATCCTCGTTCGCATCTGTTACCAAGAATGTCGTGGCTCGATTCATCAAACATAATTTCATTTGTCGATACAGCGTCCCCGAAAAGATTATAATAGACAATGGTACCAACCTCAATAACAAGAAGATCACTGAACTCTGCATGTAGTTCAAGATTAAGCATCACAACTCTTCTCCATATCGACCAAAGATGAATGGCACAGTGGAAGCCACCAACAAGAATCTGAAGAAGATCATATAGAAGATGACAGTGACTTATAAAGATTGGCACGAGATGTTGCCATTTTATCTTCACGGTTATCGCACTTCAGTATGAACATCTATAGGGGAAACCCCTTTCTCTCTTGTATATGGTATGGAAGAAGTTCTTCCTATCGAGGTTTAGATACCCTTACTCAAAGTACTAAAGGACGCAGAGTTAGACGAAGACGAATGGGTCCAGACTCGACTTAACTAGATAAACTTGATCGATGAGAAACGGCTTGCAGCCATCTGCCATGGATAGATATATCAGAAACGAATGATCAAAGCCTTCAACAAGAAAGTCAAACACTGAGCGTACCAAGTTGGCGATCTAGTAGTCAAGCGCATCATCCTACCACAAGGTGATCCTAGGGGAAAATGGACTCCCACCTATGAGGGACCATTTGTGGTCAAGACAATACTTTCCGACGGAGCCATGATACTAAGCACTATGGACGAAGTTGACTTCCCGCACCCTGTGAATGCAGACATAGTCAAAAAATACTACGCATAAACGAGACCCGCTAGGTCGATTGGCCTAGGAAAAAAATACGGGCATCCTGGAGAACCAAAAAGGTTCAGGCAAAAATTAAGGACATATATACAAAAGATATACACCCGGAAAGTCGAAAACCTACAAAGGCGGCTTGGGCAAAAAAGGGTATCCCGGTAGACTGAAAACCCGAAAGGGCGGTCTAGGAAAAAGTTAGGGATTAAAGCGTACGACTGTGTCTCGTCAAGATCATCTACTTATAGACTACACTACTATCAGGTTCAAACTACGCAAATCAGTTCAATCATATTTTTCTGATAGCAAGAAGATGAGATAGTCGAAAATATACGAGCAATAGCATGGTTGAAACCCGACGAGTTTGTTTCCACATAGCTTTTACTATTTTCCAAATATTTCCGACAATTTCCTCTTACTAGGATATTTGTCTCTTTGTACACAAACTGCCTATCTATAGGCCCACTTTTTAAAATTAATCTTTTCTAGTTCAGATTTTTACTTTTATTTGTTTTGTTTACATAAAGTCCAATGATTGCTTTGAATAATTATATGTATCTGACAATAAAAATCTGTTCACAAACATACGAAAAGCGAATAGAAACAGTAATTACTACAGACTCCAGGAATTGAGATGACAACTAAAGTCACCAATACATCCCCACAAAGTCATCTTTACAATCCCCACAGAGTCATCACATTCGGGCATAGGTGCGTTGGTCACATTCGGGGTTTCAACAAGAGGGTCAAATTCGATTTCTCGGGCTTCAATCATGTCTTGGATCTTGTTCTTTAGGGCCCAAAAGTTGTTGGTGTCGTTCCCTGGGCTATTGGAGTGGTGTGCACACCGTGCATTAGGGTTGTACTTCGGAGAAGAAGTGTTGACATACCGAGGAGGATTCCTCAAAGTAATCAGCTATGCTTTCAACATGTGTTGTAATGCTTGAGACAACGACATATTGATCTCCGTAAACTGTCTTCTTGACGCGTTCTGTCTATGCGCGTTGTCTTGCTGAGGTTGCACTAGCGTGGGATTGGAGATCAGGACTGCCCCCATAGATTGATTGCAATCCGCTTTGTCACGGTTCTTCTGACCATATACAACATTGTCTTCTTTCTTCCCACCAAAAGATCTCTTCGTAGCATTTGAAGATGTTTCAACTTGAATTTTTCCACTCGGTGAATCATGTTGAAGAGTTTCTAATCAGATGATTGAAGAATGGGCCTGTTAGCGTTCCCATGAACATGTCAACCAACTCCCTATTAGACAAGGGTGGCTGGACTTTGCCTACTAGATCTCTCCATTTCTGAGCATACTCTTTGAACTTCTCATCACGGCCCATAGACATACTCTGTAGTTGTATACGGGTTGGTGCCAATTCAGCATTATATTGGTATTGTTTGTAGAAAGCATCTTCCAACTCATTCCAGGTATGAATGTGAGTATTCTTTAGCTGGTAATATCATTCTAATTGTGCTCCAGATAGACTCTCTTGAAAGAAATGCATCAACAACTTACTGTCAGCAGTGTGGGGGTTAAATCTTCTAAACATAGGACTTCAGATGAAGTTTTGGATAGGAAAAGCCATCATATTTGGAAAAAGTAGGAACTTTGAACTTGCGGGGAACAATCACTCTAGAAACCAGGCTTAAATCATCAAAATTCAACCCTGACATTTTCAGATTTTCCATAACATTCAGACGGTCTTCAAGTTGCTTATACTTCACGTTATCAGGAGGGTACTTCTCGCTCATATAGTCTTCTTCCTTTTCTTCATGAGACCCATGATGACTTCCTTCATCGTCCTTGACGCTTCGTTCAATTTCACCGCTCTTGTCTGAGAACTCAAGCTGTCTGACCACTTTGACCAAACCTCTGTACCTTTTCCCCATGTTTAGAATACCAACGGTCTTCTTTTTTTTCTTCTTGATGATGAACTCTTTCAGATATTTTTGTCCTTGGGCCAAGTTGGTGACATCTCTTGGAATTGAGTGTTCTGAGCTTGGAGATCTTTGACAGTTTGTTCGAGAGCCATTTGTGCTGAAATAAACAGCGAGAGAATAAGAAAACTGGTCTTTAGAGTACCTATTATGAAATGATATGCTATGATATGCAATGTTATGCAATGCAACATTTTCAAGGACCTTAGGAATTTAAATTTGGTAAACAAGCAAGAACAAACTTTTTATTAGTATATTAGTAAATACAAAAGAAAATTTAAGTACAAAAATGAAATTCCTAGTGCTTAGGCCTCCCATGGGCGCTTCCTCTTTGTGTTGACGTAGGTGTTAATGTTCTGTTCCTCGTGAAGTAGCTTCGTCAACTCCAATATTTTTTTCAACATAAAAACTTAGGCCCATTTGGAAAAAAAATGAATTTTCTTAGTAATTCTCTTCATGCACTTCTTCAAATTTCCCAAACTTGCACAAGTTGCATATTGCTCAATTTTCAATATTTTGAAGTGTTCTTGACTTTTTAGAAAGTTTAAGATGTCCTCTAAACACTCCTTTTGGTTTTATCTTCATTGAAGTTTCCATTCTCATGTACACTTATTTTGAAAAAGATGACTTTTTCTTGACTTTTAGAAGGACCTATAATGTCTTGATCCATAACTCTCAAATGAAGCATTTTTGGCCAAAGCTTGTGAGACACAAAGTTGTAGAGAATTGAATTCTTTTTAAAATTAGATTTGGTGGAAAATTTTCTGATAAATTATGTGAAAGTTATGCCTGGTCAAAGTTCTGTTGACTTTTTATCAAAAAATCCTAACTTAGAAACTTTGACTTTTGATCAAATCTTTTGTTTTCTTGATGAATCATGATCAAACCTTGATCAAATGATGGATGTGACTTCAAAACCTTGATGTTGACCAAAAATGATGAAGTTTGACTGTATGTTGACCATAGTTGACTCTTTGTCCAATACAATTGATTTTTAACCATCTGAGCAATTAACTAAGCAAACTTGAGCTGTGAGGCTTGAAACTTTACATGGTGATAACTTGAGACATATGAGGAGGTATGATGACCACTTGAGGCAATGGAATTCATCTTTTACTTGAGAGAATCAAAACCCTAGTTGTGGGTTGATTGCTTAGGAGAGGGTTCATCTGGTCAACCCTTGAGAAATTCTTGAGTATGGGGATATGGGTTGACTTGAAAAAATAGGAGGGCAAATTTGGGGTATAAACGGTTTCCCCTGTTCAATCTTCTTGTACCTAAAGGGTTAGATTAGTATGCTTGGACTTTGTCTCATTTTAATCATCTCATTTTTAATTATCTCGCTATTGCACAAACATACACATTTCATGTCATCACTCACATATGAATCACTTTTATAGCATTCATCAATTCAACACATCACAATAACACACATCAAACAATGCCAAACAATGTTATTCCCATCCAACATCAATTCTCAACATACATATACCCACATACATGTAATTTTACACAACCACACAATTATTAAATCACCTACTGTCAGCAAAACTATTTTTATTGAAAAGAGTATCACAATATCTTTCTAATGCTTCGAACGGAGACTCAAACAAAGTTACAGTTCAAAAGTTATGAATTTTTGATGTTTTACAAAAGTTCTGCTCTCAGGATATTTCGCTAAGCAAACTTTGCGATATGTAGAAAAATTATGTGCGAACAAAACTCTCCATGTACGATGCTTCCACCCAAAAACACATTTTTTACACCAAAATTGCTACAATTTAAGGCATTATAATCCATATCTAACATGTATATTCAAATAGAAACATCATAACACAATCAATAATCATATTCAAGGATATATTTATTGAAACCCAACAATTCTACAATCTAAGAATTTTATGAAACATTGCATATTCAAGTTCCAATTTCATTTACCCATTCACCCACATCATCAACAACATTTGCATACATTTCTAACACCAATTCATCAATTCTCATTCAAAACCTAAGTATGTCAAAACCTAGAAAGTAAAATCTAAATCTCTAAATCATGTATTCTACCCATTACATACATTATATAATTTCATAATCAATTGAAAACCCACTCTTACCTTGGGTGTAGATTTACTAGGGTTCTTCTCTCTTCCTTTCTCTTTTCTCCCTTTTCTCTTCTTTTCCTCTTCTTTTGATTTTCTACACTTTCTCTTTCTAACTTCTATTTTCCATTTGTTTTATAAAAGACTACTAACTATTATTTTACTCTAATGGGTTTATCTCACGCACTTATACTAATGTGTCACATAAGACCCAATTAATTAACAATACTATTCTCCCACTCAATGACTCAATACACATATAACACATATTCCTAATTTATTGAATAAATCATATATCACACATCATACCAATTAATCCAAATAACTCATATTTCCACAAAATCACACAATTTAACTAATTACTATATTATATAATAATTAATAAAATAAATAACTAATAAATAAAATTGGGGTGTTATAAAAAGTATGTGTGAATTGGGTTTAAATGTTTGGATAATGACATGATAGACTTTGGATAAAGACAATAAACGACAAAGAAAGTAAATGAACGTAAATGACATTTAATATAAATGCTTTGAATAAAAAGATTTGCAGAAAATTAAAAGGGGTGGACACAAACTCATAAACTATTTCACTCTATAACTTGAGTACTTTAGTTTTATAGAGAATCATTGGGGATTTGAGACCTCGACTATAAAACATAAGCCTTTATTATATACTACTACAAAGATAATCGTAGACAACAATTAAATCCTAAAGATATGACATATATCTTATTACTAAAGCCTTCATGCTCTAATTTGTATTCACGCGTCTTCACATATATAACTGTTGAGAAACCAAGTATCATGTTGATAATTGCTTCGAACATCTTAACTACCTTTAAGAATATCTGATTGAGTTCTATAACACTTGTCGAAACATCCTATCACTTAACTGACTCTTAGACTTTGAAAATATACTAAGTCCTAGTTAATTGTTGACCTCGTCGAATCCCACCATTCAATCAAAAACTTTTTTTGAAATTTTGGACATGTTTTAAAGAGAGAGTGATCCTAATCTTGTGGATCTGTTCTTGAGAATCTTCCAAACCATGCTTACCATGCTAGTCGAACTAGTTTTGTCGACGTGGTTAATAAGTCGAGAATTCCTGACACTTACCATTTTTCAAATTGACTATTAGCATTCTTCTTTGACTTTTCTCCAGCTAGAATTTTCTAAAATAGCCATCTTATGCATATCAGTGTGATACCAAATTGTATTAAGCAATATTGTAGCCAATTAAATTTAGTGGAAGCTATCGAAATACTAATGGACATCCATCAAAGACTAAATTAGGTGCCATATAAGGATATAAGGCACCAAACCTAAGATAATCTTGACACATCTCTCACACACACAATAATACATGTTATATATGTTTGATCAATTTGTTAAATTTATGTGATTTAAATTTTTGATTTATGTCAGTAATTTAAACACGGTTAGATTCTAATATTTCTTATTTTGGATCGATGAATACAAATTTAGCTTAACTTAAATCCTAATTGAACTTTCAGATTATTACACTTTAAAATCATATTCGCACTTTAAAAGAAAAAACTAAAACAACAAATTCCATATACTTTAAATTTATTTATTATTTAATATATTTTAAAAACTAAATTGAAAATAAAAATAAAATTCCATAAATTATAAATGGAAAATTTATTCAAAATAAAGTTAACTAAATCAAGGGGGGAAAGTTATTTGTTAGGTTGTACTGTATTTATGAGGATGTACCAATAACATATGTAAGTAGTATGACTTCTCCATCAACCCTTGTTAGCAGCGTATGTAACCACAGACAAAACCAAAATATTTAACTAATTTCTAAATCAAATTAAATTGCTGTCAGAAACAAATAGTACACTTTTATAAAAAAAATAATCAATTATTTAATTAATTAATCAATTAATAAACAAACAAACAAAAAATAAACAGAGCACAATACAAGAAACATAGAAGAAAGAAGAAGAAAAACAAGACGAAATTGATTCTCAGCATTCATACAGAACCAATCACCGACACGTTAACAATCTCGTGTACCAATTCTTCATCGTTTTTCGTTCCATTTTTATTTTTTTATTATTATTATTATTATTATTTTTTTGGGTATTTTTTATATATTTTTATTTTGTACCCAAATGTTTGAGCTGTTTGTGATTACAAAATTACAAAATGTGCATTTGTTTGTTTCTTTAATTATTTCAATTTTGAAAAAAATAGTTTCAATTTGTTTGCATCTCGTGACTTTGTTTTTAGGTTTGTCTTCATTTTGCATGTGGTGTTTATGTGTTTAGTTTTTGTTGCATTGTTGTTGTTGTTGTTGAAGGAAGGAAAAATGTTGTTTTGCATGTGATGATTTGTTGAATGAGTGTTTTTGTTTAAGATGTTTTGAAGATTTGTTGTGTTTTTATTTTTTCTGGTAGGTGAGATATAGGTATGTTTCTGGCAAAAGTCAACAAGAACTATGTTGATTTGGTTGATTGAATTTTTCTGAGTTTTTGTTTTGATTTAGGTTGTTTGAAGTATGAGATGTTCTAATGAGAGATTCGGTTTATGAATTATGATGTTCGTGTTATAAATGTTTTGTTTTATCGAGTTCGTGAACTTTGGAGCAATTAAGGATAATGTTTTGAAGTTGTATTGTTTTCTGAGTATGTTTTTAGGGATTGACTTCTTTGTTTCTGTGACAGATGCGCAGTGCTTGTGGAATGATATGAAAGAAGGATTGTGAGTCGGAGTCGTGTTGAGTAAGGAATACTGTAGATCTAAGTTTATCGATGGATCTGGGAGGCACTGGGAGTTCGTTCAAAGAAGTTCTTGAATCGCACTTGATATTTCCAGATTACGAGACAGCTAAGTCTAAATCCGAGGCCAATTGTAATAACACGTTCGTGAAATCAAGGATTTGTTCGGATGGGAAGAATGGAAATAATTCGAAGAATGGTGTTTATGACTTGCTCGAGTGCCCTGTTTGCAAGAATTTGATGTATCCACCAATTCATCAGGTTCAAGACTCGTAATTTCATTTTAATTAGAAATTTGCCTCTCTTTCTTTAACTTGAAATTGAATAGCATGTGTTTTCGTGCGTGCGCGTGTTCAAAAAACTCATGTTTCATAATGTATTACACAAACATGAAACGGAATATGATATCATGCACATCCTGCGAACGAAAGATCAGCAAAGAGCTAACGGAAGTTGGTCCAGTTGGTAAGGAGTTGTTGGCTCATTCCCCCCACAAGGGTGTGAGTTCAACTGGACCGAGCAGGCCTTATCATATTCCGAGCAGGCCTTATCATATTTCGAGTATTGACTATTGACTGAATAACCTTTTCATTACTTGATCACAGTTCACGTGATTCCTTTATTTAAAATATAATTTAACTGAATCCCTAATACTTAATTTAATTATATGTTTATTTCTGATATTCGTCTTAATTTTAATTAGTTTTCCTTGATGACTGCATTATGTGTTCCAGTGCCCAAATGGCCACACATTATGTTCAAATTGTAAGATTGCGGTGCATAACCGTTGCCCAACATGTCATCGTGATCTTGGGAATATAAGGTGTTTGGCTTTGGAGAAAGTCGCAGAATCAATGGAGCTTCCTTGCAGATATCAAAATCTAGGTTGTCATGATATATTCCCGTACCACACTAAACTAAAGCACGAACAAAATTGTCGATTTCGTCCATACAATTGCCCCTATGCTGGATCAGAGTGCTCTATGATGTGTGACATTCCAACTCTTATGGCACATCTCAAGAATGATCACAAGGTCGATGTACATGACGGATTCACCTTCAACCATCGATATGTCAAATCGAATCCACACGAAGTTGAAAATGCCACATGGATGCTAACAGTACGTTATTTCTTACGAATTCAAAAATCAATTTGTTGTAGAATATTATTTAATGTATCATTTCTTGTAGATTTGCATAATTATTTTCCGAATGCAACTGCAAATGAATAGGCAAAATTGTTATAGGATTGCTTATGGTTGAAAGCATGACATCCTTCTCATCTACCTATCTTTGTAGGTTTTCAATTGTTTCGGAAAACATTTTTGCTTGCACTTCGAGGCATTTCTACTCGGTACAGCTCCGGTTTATATGGCATTTTTACGATTTTTAGGGGACGAGAAAGAGGCAAAGAAATTCAGGTATAGCTTAGAGGTTGGTGGAAACAGCCGCAAACTGACATGGCAAGGAATACCAAGGAGCATTCGCGAGAGTCATAGAAAAGTTCGTGATAGTCAAGACGGACTCATCATTCAGAGAAACCTAGCTCTTTATTTCTCTGGTGGCGATAAACAACAGTTAAAGTTGAGGATCACTGGTCGTATATGGAAAGAAGAATGAAAAAATGGCGATAAACAACGATTAAAGTCGAGGATCAATGGTCGAAAATGGAAAGAAGAATGTAATTAATTTAGGGATGTCATTCTGTACAATGTACAGATCCTGAAACATTTTAAAGATTTTGGCCTCTGCAGAGAATGAAGGTTTTATTTGTCTTCATAGGCTCTCGTAGGCATGAAAGGTAGTAACATTCAAGCTGGCATTGAGGTTTATGTTCTTTTATTTTTATTTAAATGACATTTATATTTAAAACTAAATAAATGTGTGCTTTTTTGAATGTGAATTACATGCCAGTTTGACTCCTAACTTTTTATTTTACTTGTTTATTTATCTTTTTTACAAGTTTCCATTTCTATTGATAGACATATAAATATAGGAGTAGATAGGGGTGTTCAAAACCAAACCAACTCAATAGAAAATTGTAAATCAAACAAAATCAAAACCGCAAAAAACTGCATTTGGTTCGGATTAGTTTGGGTCATCTTTTAACAAAACCGCATGGTTTGGTTCGGTTTGCGGTTTATATTTTGCAAACCGAATCAAACCGCATTATATTACAACCTAAATTTTACTTAACTCCTCAAACCTAAACCTATTATATATTAGTCTTATGATTACGAATAATTTTTTCATCCTTACACTTATGATATCAGTTTCAGTCTTCTTAAATCTCTCGTAGCATTATGACGTCATCTTCACCACTTATATCTTGACTCTTCTTTTCTAATATCTACTCTCTTGTATTATTTCTTTTTTACCTTCTCATTTTTATACTTTTCACCTTCTCATTTTTATACAAATGTTCTATCTTTTAATTTCGTTTTATCGTACATCTTTATCTCTAATCTCTCATCTCTTATGTTTTCTTTTTCATCTTCATTAATCTCTCATTTTTTTTCCATGATAATATTTTTGATATTGTTTTATGCTATTATTTTATTGTTTTATTCTTATATTTTTGATATTGTTGTCTAAATATGATGAGTTTTTTTGTTATTTGGTAGTGTATGAATGACCAAATACAAAGTTATGTTGTCATCTATATGTGTATGTATGACTCAACAAAATATTTGTAAAAAACCGAACCAACCGAACTAAATTAAACCGCGTTGGTTTGGTTTGGTTTGATTTTTTTCTAAAAGTCAATCGAACCAAACTAAACCGCACGTTTTTCTCTCTCTCTCGGTTCGGATGATTTTTTGTGTTAAAACCGCCCAAACCGCACCGCGAACATCCCTAGGAATAGATGTGTCGTGTGTCTCACACTAATATGGTATTTGTTGACATGTGTTAGAAAAGTTAAACAAATGTTGGAAAAATTTGACGAGTGTTTTTAAACAATGATTTTTTTCGTTGATTGACATTCGTTGAATCGGTGTTTGACACATCTATAACACTTATATCACATTTATGCAATTTTTCAGACAAATTTCACACATTTAAAAGAGGTAAACTTGTATTGAAACAATATTATAATAAATAATTTAAAATATTAATTTTGATTAGAATATTTTTAACTCTTTTAATAATAGATAATAAATAAAACTCAAATACTATCGTATATTGTAGCATCATTTTTCTATACTTTTGGTATTATCATTGTTAGAGTGTCTACCTTGTGTTGTGTGTGTCTAAAATGTTAAAGAAAAAGAGAGAAGACTCGTTAGAGAAAAAAGAGGGAAAATATAATGGGAGTGACTTAGTTTGGTTTTATATAGACCAAATCTTAAAAGGACACATTTTCACTTCATTCATGATGAAAAGAAAATTAATATTGGTTTGAGATAGAGCATTGTAAGAGTTCATATAAAATGACATCCCTCACCTTACAAGTCGGTTTTGTAAGGATAAGTTAGGTCAAACACTAATATGATATCAAAGCTATCGATTGAACCATGGAAGAGTGTCACTCTATATAAACTCTTTCAAGACATTATCTCTGAACAATATGGGACTTGGGATCTCCCCAATACACCCCTTACGTCCATCACTTTTTTAGGCTTAGTTCGAGGATATAAACGATGGGAGGCCCATGGTCTTATCAATAGGCTCTGATACCATAGAGTTTGACCTAACTCATCCTTACAAAACTGAATTGTAAGTTGAGGGGTGCCACTCTATATAAACTCTTTCAATGCTCTATTACAAGTTAGTTGGCCATTCCATTGCACGCTGCCTTATGTCGGAAGAGAAGAAAATTGTTTCAGACATGACGTTGAAAATGATGCAGTCCAAAAATATAATTTTAACTTTGATTTGTTATTGTTATTACAAAGTCAAATCTAGGTGAGAAAATATAAAACGATTTGTTATGTTGGGATGTGAATGAGGTGGTACGTATCAACATAACACGCATAAAGTGAAACATGTTTGATTTGGGCTCCATTCTTATGTGGAGAAAGACCCAAATATGAATATCCCATTTGTTTCACTTATATAAGTGGAGAGTGTCAATTTAGGGTTAAGAGAGATAGAGAGAAAAATAATGATTAGAAAAGAGACAAAAGAAGAGAGAAACTCATTTTTATTTTTCTGCACCAGTCTCACGAAAACAACGATCCCTGATTCATTCACCATCAGATCAAGCTGAAATTTGGAGGACTCGTTCGCAACACAAGTATCTAACTTTTGAAAGTTAGAATCTTCGAAACAAGGTATGAGTTGAGAGATATCGGTTTCCCACTAAAGCTGCGGATTTGAGAATTTTTTTAGCTTTTTTATTCTTATTTCTAAGTTAGTTTGTTTTGTGGTTTGTAGTTGTTATCACTATTTTGTGAATCACTTTAAGACTCTCTTGTATTCTTAATTGATTATAGTGGAGCTTTTTCTTTGGTCTGAATGACTCATGGTGTTTACTCTCATATTGAGGGGTTTTCCACATTAAAAATATTGGTGTTCTTTTCTTCTTTTATTGTTTGGTTGTCGTCTTATATTTGTTGTTGATCCTCAAGGTTCCTACAAGTTTGGAAAATATTATATCCGTCGCGTATTAGTCTACTATTGTGTCTTATTTTCTCATCAGAGTGGTATTAGAGCTCTTGGTTAAGGCTTATTTTACTTGTTTGAATGATGGAGTCAAATACAAAGATGAATATAGTATTGTTGAATTATTCTAATTACTATTTATGGAAGGGCAAGATGAAAGACATATTATTTATGAAGAAATTGCATTTACCGATTTTTAGTTCCGCAAAAGCAAATTCTGTATCTGATAGAGAATGAGAGTTTGAACATCAACATGTATGTGATTTTATTTGACAATATGTAAAAGATAATGTTGATAACCATATTTCTAATAAGACACATGCAAAAACTTTGTGGGAGAAGATATAGTCCTTGTATGCCTCTAAATTAGGGAATAATAAATTGTTCTTGTTGAATAACTTCATAAGTTTGAAGTATAAGGAGGAGACTTCTATTTCATATCACTTGAGTGAATTTCACGGGCTACTTGATCAGTTGTCAAGAATGAGTATCAAATTTGATGATGAAATTTAGGGACTATTTCTATTGCTATCTTTACCAGAGTCTTGGGAGACGTTTCAGGTTTCTATTACAAGTTATACTCCTAAAGGTGTTGTTTATTTAGAAACGACTAAGGGTGGTATTCTTAATGGGATAAGAAGGAAGACACATGGTTCTTCATTTCAATTTGAGGTATTTGTCACTAAAAATAGGGGTGGAAGTCATAAAAAGGAACTTAAGGGAGGTAGAGAGAATAACAAAATCAAGTCCAAGCCATAATGCAAGAATTTGGAGTGTAACTATTGTCACAAAATAGGACACATACAAAAGTATTGTTATCCGTGAAAAAGGGATAACAAAGGCAAAAAGGTAAGTATAAACAAAGAGATCATGGTGATCATGATGATGATCGTTTTACTACAGCTACTTGTAATGATTTTTGTATTATACGTGATCATGAGTCAGTTAATCTTGTACCAGACGAGATCACGTGGATAGTTGACAATGGTGCTACATGTATGATTGTTAACAGTTGTGCTACATTACATGGTACACCAAGGAAGGATTTCTTCATATCTTATACTTCTGGTGATTTTGGAGTGTTGATGATGGTTAATGATGGTGTATCTAAGGTAATTGGTGTTGGCGATATTTTCTTGCAAACCAACATGAGAATGAAATTGTTGCTCAGAGGTGTCAAACATGCTCTGGATGTCCGCTTTAATTTGATCTCTGTGCATATGCTTGATGATTGTGGTTATGAGAATCATATTGGTTTTGGAAATTTGAAACTCAACAAAGGTAACTTGATTGTGGCTAGAAGGGAGAAGCTTCCTAAATTTTATTGGACAAAAGCTTTGGTTGCTAAGGACATTGTGAATGTTATCGACATGGAAACATCTTTGTGGCACCTGATACTTAATCATATTAGTGAAAAGGGGCTGAAAATTTTGGCCAAAAATGATTCCCTTAAAGGATTGAAGAATGCATATTTGGAGAAGTATTCTTGTTGCATGGTTGGTAAATAAACTAGAGTATCTTTCAAGAGACACCCTCCCTCAAGAAATCTAAAGTTGCTTCAATTAGTATATTCTGATGTTTGTGGACCATTAAATATAAAATATTTGAGTGGTGAACTTTATATTTTTTTTTACCTTTATTGATGATTGTTCCAGGAAACTATAAGTTTATGCCTTAAAGACAAAAGACCAAGTGTTAGAGAAGTTTAAAGATTTCCATGCTTTTTGGTACAAAAGGCAGACAAGCGAAAAGTTGAAACATGTTCGTTCTAATAGTTTGGTGATTATTGTGGACCATTTGACGCCTATTGCAAGAAGCATGATATTGCACATGAAAATACTCCTCCTAAAACTCCTCAATTGAATAGTTTAGTAAAGAGGATGAATCGAACACTAATTGAGAGAGTAATGTGTATGCTCTTTGAAGCTAAGTTGCCAAATAATTATTGAGGTAAGGCACTTTACATGGTGGTGCATGTTAGTAATCTTACTCATACAGTTAATTTGAACAATGAAGTTCTAGACAAAATTTGGTTTGGAAAGAATGCCAAGTATGATCATTTGAGAGTCTTTAGCTGTAAGGCTTTTGTGCATATTCCAAAGGATGAAATATCCAAGTTGGATGCAAAGTCAAAACAATGTATGTTCATCAGCTATGGGAAAGATGAGTTTGGTTACAAGTTGTATGATCATGTAGGGAAGACGCTTATCTAAATCTGCGATGTAGTATTCATGGAAGACCAAACTATTGAAGAAATTGGTAAGGTAGAGAGGATTACTTCCAAGAAATATATCAGTTTGTCTAATATTGGACCAGTTCGCTTACCTAATGATAATCTAGATGGTATTGGTGGCGATGATCAGAATGATGAGCCATATCATTATGTTGATGATCAACAACTTGGAGAAGAGGTGAATATTCCAACTAATGATGAATAAGTGTAGAATGATATGTCACAAAATGAGAATCTTGGTGAAGCTCCAGAATCATATCAAGATCAACTTAGGATGTCTATCAAGAAAAGACAACCTTCTACAAGTTATAATTTTGATGAGTATGTGACCTTGATTGATGAGGGTGAACCTGAGTGTTTTCAAGAGACCATGGTAAGTGATGAAAATCAAAAGTGGTTGGACTCAATGCATGACGAAATTAAATCATTACATAGTAATCACACTTATGATTTAGTGAAGTTGCCTAAAGGTAAAAGGATTCGGAAAACATGTGGATTTATAAAGTTAAACATGAGAGCAACTCTAAGTCTCCAAGATATTAATCCAAATTAGTGGTGAAAGCTTTCCATCAAAGAAAAAGGTGTTGATTTTAATGAGATTTTCTCACATGTTGTAAATATGTCATCAATTAGAGCTGTGTTGAGTTTAGGTGATACTCTTGATTTAGAGGTTGAGCAAATGGATGTGAAAATGACTTTCCTCATGGTGATTTGGAGGAATAAATCTATATGAAACAACGCAATAGCTTTCAAGTTAAAGGCAAAGAATATCATCTTTGTAGATTGAGAAAAAAAAAGTCTATATGGGTTGAAGCAAGCTCTAAGGAAATTGTACAAGAAGTTTGAGTCTGTTATGCGTGATCAGGGATACCATAAGACTACTTCAGATCATTGCGTCTTTATTAGAAAATTTTCTAATGATGACTTAATTATCTTATTTTTATATGTTGAAGATATTCTTATTGTAGGAAATTATATTTCTAACATTAACAGGTTAAAAAAGCAGTTGGGAGAGTCATTTTCCATGAAAGATGATCGCGACTTTATACGTCTTATAACATCTAGACCTCAAGTATACAGTCCTATCGCGTGTAGCTTTAAAGATTATCTAATTCCAAGGGACTAAATGTCGACCTATCGTTATCTAAGGTTACTACGTAAATCCAAGGCTAATGATGTAAATAAATGGGGTTTTAGGAAACCTAACTGATTGCAATCTAATTTTGATTCGGGGGAAAAGTATCGGTATGTAATGGTCAAACTTCGGGGATTTAGCAACTCATTGACTCAAGCTCGTATTGTCAAAACAGGTTTCAGTAGGAAATATTTATTTGAAAACCCTCTTCTCACACTCTCGTATTTATTGATTCAGATCCTATAATCAAACCTAAGTGAGTGCTCTCCCTTTTTCAATTAGAGTTTAAAAATAGTTTTTGAAAATAAATAAAACCTAATCAACTTAAAAGCGCTCTCGCTGTATTTTAAGTTGATGCTCAATTACTAATGTCCAATTATTAGTAATCTAAACCAGAAAGTTAACTTTTTTTCCAAACAAAATAAATCGAATGGTGTTGCTAAACCCCATTGACTATATGATCATACATACCGATAACTAAATTTAGCCTAACATGTTAAATGATTCAGTTATAGCGCAACAATGATAAATAGACAATTCATATAAAACATGCATCTCAGATAAATCAGGCACAAAATAAATAAACAAAATTAAATAAGCCAATAAATATATTAATTAAAATAAACCTAAAAATAAAAGGCAAAATATTTGGCAAGTTCTAGGAGTCTCCCACAAGTCGGTGATATTTTCCCTTCGTTGTCCGAAAATCAAATGCGACGAAAGAAATTAAAAAGGCGCAATTCTAACGTAAGGTTATAATTGGAAAAGGTTCGTAGCAATCCCCAATGTGGAAATTTCTACGATAAAAGAAAGAGGATAAATTAAATGAATCGAATCTGGAAATAAAATCAATGCTGGAAATAAAATTGGCAGCGTAGCGGTATAAAATTACAGAAGAAAAAGGGTCCTTTGGATCGGAGACTGAAGGTCTATTTATAGAGGTAGTGGTACACTGAGTAGCTGGGTTTGTTGCATCCTTTTCGCCTCCGAATTCGGCTCCGTAGCAGTCTCTACGGAGCTGGCTAGGGTTTGGGTAACGGTCGCTGCAAGTTCCTTAGTGAGGAAGTCTTGCCTCCTGGTCTGTGACGGTCGCTACAACCTCTAGGGCTTACGTGTAACGGCCGTTACACCCTTGGGCTTATTGAGGAAGCACGTGGAAGTGGGCTGGGCCTGCTTCCTTATTAATTCTTTAGCTTTTTGCTTCTTTCACACCCCCACTTCTTGTCATACACCTGATAAGTGCAAAAATGTAGTTATTTTGTATATATGTTTTGTGGCACTTATCTTTTCTTGTTTGTTAATAATCGTTGAATAACCCCAATTTTTGTTGAAAATACGTTTTATTGTGTTTTGCGTACATAATGTACCGTTTAATAATTTGTATCTATTTTTGTAGGTATTTTTTGCATATTTGGAGCATGGAGGAATAAAGTGTCGAAGACACGGCTCTGAAGATGCATGTTTGAGAAGACAAACAGTAACTTTCGCGCTTAGCACGGTTTTGAGCGCGCTTAGCACCGTAAAGTGGTTTTAAGTGATAAAGTAAGTCGCGCTTAGCGCGGTCTGCGGGATTTTGTTTATAAATACTTTTCAAAACAGATTTCTAGCTTATGGTTTTGGGGTGGTTTTTGATCCCCATTTCCATCAACCTTCATTTTTGGTAGATTAACTTAGAAAACAACATTAGGGCTTGCTCATGGATGATTGGAGGTGGATTGCTCTTCGATTGACTTTGACAACTGTTCGCGTTAAAAGGTGACGCGCCTGAGGATGCGAACGTGAGTTCGGATCTTCTGGCTTGTAACGATTTAAATCTTTTGATTTGTTTATAAAGATGCCGCGAGCATCAAGCTTTATTATTTTCAACACAAGAAAGATGATTTAATGATTATGAAAAAGGGGAAAGCTGAAATACCCTCAATTGATATTGATATGCGTAACGACTAGCGCAAACTAGACGCAACGCATTGGGGAGATTCTGAGTAAGGGGAATTGGTATATAAAGGGAATAGATGAAGCACCCTAAATATATGTAGTTATCTACAACTTTATATATGAATATGTTTGATATGTTGTGTGTTTTTTAATTGCTATTTCTATGATTGAGAAAGTTTCTCCTTTGGGATTTTAAGAAACAGTAGATTATGTGGAATTCTAGGTTTTGTTATTATTGTGCTCGCAAAGATCTGTGGATCTTCTGCATACATATCCCTTAGTGGGAATCAGAGCATTTGTAGCTCGGATCTATAGGGTTCTATGGTTTGTTTGGTCTGAGGGAGATAGAAATTTGCTCGGCAAGGATGAGACCTTGTGCCTACGGATTCTCAAAAAGGGTGTTGAGAAAGTCAGAGCAATCGTAGTTCCCACTTATGCTAGTGGAAAGCAACGGATGTTAGTAAGAGATGCACAAATGTCATCTTAATGAAAAATGTATCTAATCTATTTCATCACATACATTTTGAAAAGTTTGATTGATAAAAATCTTTCGTCGTAAGTTACAGGTGTTTTGCTTGAGTGTACAAGCGTTACCACTTACATGTTTAAGAAAGATGTTTTGAAAAAGATGATTGAATCTTTTAACTGTAAGCATTGGGTGTTTTGCTTGAGTGTACAAGCGTTACCACTTACAATTAAGAGATGTTTTTGTTTGAAAACAGTTTGAAAAATTTTGAAAAGTTTTTGACTGTATATGATGTGATAGATGAGATACTTCTTCCATAGAGATGATAAATGTCTAAATCTCAAGGAGAAATTGATTGGATTAAAGGGATGCTTTTAAGAAGCCCGTGGGTCCTTGTATTGTAAGCCCAAGAGGAGGCATTCCGAGGGTCATCGAGGGTCATCGAGGGTCCTTGTATGAAGCTCAAGAGGAAGCTATAGGGTATGTCTGTCTTTGGCTTGAAAGGGATTTCACCGAGAAATCATCCTTTTCTGAATAAGAGCAATTTCACCGGGAAATTTTACTCTTTGGGGAATTTGAAAGTGATTTCACCGAGAAACCATCCTTTCAGGGTTCTATCTTAGCGCGCGGGTGATTCTTTGTATTGGAAGCCCAATAGGAGGCTGTTAAGAGATTTCCTGTCTCTTTCATTGTATGATGCCCAAGAGAAGGCTAAACTCAATGAGGAGTTCTTTTGAACGAAGCCCAAGAGGAGGCTGACTCAACAGGGGAATGTTGTCTTATATGAAGCCTAAGCGGAGGCTAACTCTGTGGGGAGAGTTTCTTTGTACGAAGCCCAAGAGAAGGCTAAACTCTGTTGAAGATGAGTTATCTTGTATGAAGCCCAAGTGGAGGCTGGCCCATGCTGGGGATGGATTGTCTTGTATAAAGCCCAAGCGGAGGCTAACTCATGCTGGAGGTGAGTTGTCTTGTACAAAGCCCAAGCGGAGGCTATACAGTGGGGAACCTATTGATTAGTCTAATTATTATGTTATGATTAGACAATTTGTATAAACAGGTGTGTGTGTGTGTGATATGTATTCACAGGAGTTTATGAAGGAAATATAAACAATGCATGATGTTTATTTGCAGGAATTTATGAAGGAAATATAAACAAGTGTCTGTGAAACGAACGTTTAAAACGAGCGTAACTTGATTATTTACAAGTTTGAACTGTGTACAAGGAAGTAAATATGTACACGAACGAGTTTTTATGTACAGAAAAAGATGGATGTACATAGGAGGGTTGGGACTTACACTATAAGAGAGGCCCATTGATTTGAAAACAGTTTCACAGGGAATAATGCTTCTTTCAAAATCAATGGTATTCAGTGTAAAATGTACAGATGAAAGTTTGTTTTTGAAATATCTGTGTTATGTACAGATGAAAAGTTTGTTATGTACAAGGAAAAGATTATGTATGTACATAAAGAATGTTTGGTTTGTATATACACAAGTGGAGTGAAAACAAACGATCAAAGTTTGCCTGTACTTGAGTATTTAAAAGTGTCTGAGACGACTCCACTGGGGATAAACATCTGTATACTCTAGTATATACAGATAAAAATTTGTATGTATTCGGAAAGATTTTGATATGTACAAAGAAATATTATGTACATAAAATAATGTTATGGGACTTACACCGTAAAGGAGGCCCATTGATTTGAAAGCAGTTTCACAGGGAATAATGCTCCTTTCAATACCAATGGCATCGGCGTATAAACAAACGAATGAAAACAAACGAAAGAAATTTGTTTATGTTTGAATATTAACAATGACGATTTGAGTATGTACAAGTAAAAAATAAGTATGTACATAAAGGATTGGGACTTACACCATAAGGGTGGCCCATGATCGATCGAGAAATTCGAGAAAGAACGAATTTGATTTTATCGTTTAAATCAGATTGATCATGGTAAAAAGATGCAAGTTTTAATGAAAAAAGTTTTGAAAAATGATTTGAAAATGTTTTGAAATGTGAGGTTCACTTATGAGAAGTTTTGAAAAAAATCGGAAGTCGAAAACTTGAAAAATTCACCTTAAAAGGAGGTTTGAAAAGTGTTCAGAACGTCGTTTTTCGGCTCGATTAAAATTTAATCAGATGAAAGTTTTTTCTGAAAATTTTTGCATTATCACAAAATAGATACATTTATTGACAAGTGTTTAAAAAAATCATCTCAAAATGAGAAGTTTTGATTGGTCAAAAAAAATGTTGAAAGTTTGAAGAAAAAATATGAAAATATTGAAGAGTTTGTGAAAAAAGAGTGAAAAAATGGTCTTGGGTTTTGAACCCATGACCTTTGAGTGGGACGCGTGTCACAAAGCCTTAAGAGCAAGCAAGCAACCAACTGAGCCAAACGCGCTGAGTGTTAGTGGATTAAAAAACACGCGTTGATATAACATTGGTTAATTTAAAAATTTGAAAAATGAAGAACACATGAAGAACGCGCGCAACCTGGGTTTATAGTTTTTGATTTTCAGAATCTTTGATCCAAGCTATCTCCCTCGTTTCTCAATGGAATTGGACGATGTAAACATCAAAATGACTCGGTTTTGAACAAGGAATACAACTGTGGTTGTTAATTTTATTTATTTTAATCCTAACGTGTTTTGATTTCTGGAAAAGCTAAGAACCCTAAAACTGAGAAATCAAATTAAATGACTTGTTGTTGATGATTATTTGATTTTTTTGAGGGTTAAGGATCGTGTTAAGTGCAGAAAGAGAATGGCCAAGAGTTTTTGTCAAAAGATTCAAAGAATCATGAGAACCAAACTCGTGTTCATACCGAAAAGTGAAGATCGAATTCGATGCAAACGTGTTTCAGCTGTTTCTCGATTGATTAAGCTCCAACGGCATGTAAGGATGCTCTATGGATAGCCTGCTTGCTCTGAACTTGCTTGAATCGAGCTACACAAGTCAACCTGCATACACTCAAAAATGAAATCTAGAAATCGTGTTAATGGTGTTACAGTTTGTTGTTCTTGTTTTGGATCACTCCTATGATGTTTATGGAAGGTGTATGGATGATCAAAACTTCAAGGAATCAAACCAAACTCCAATTTCGATTGCTATGGCAGTTTGTACAAGTTTGAAAAATGCAAAATGATTTCGATTTTTAGCTTAGTACAGGTTGATTTTAAGTTTGGAACAAGTTTGTTAATGATTATGGAACATGTTGGACACCAATTTTCATCATGTTTCCATTGGATTTTCAAAATGCTATGTTTGGCAATTTTGCTCTATGATACTTGATTTTCAAGAAAAGAAGAAAAGCATGGATTTGTGTATTGATTTTGGTGTTGATTGAAGCTTGAACTATGATCCTTTTATAGACAAATAGGCTCGAATGTTAGGCAAATGTCCATGGCATTTGGATATTCAAAGAAAGCTTAGAGGGCAAGATTGTCATTTGTAAAGCAAAAGGAACCTTCCTTTTTTACCATGTGTGAATTTATCCAAACTTGATCCAATCTTCAATCATCACTTCTCACTGATGTTTATCAGTTTGATGACTCAATTTGGCAAGGTGGCAAGTGGTTTAAATGAAAAAACACAAAATGACCTATAATTTTACAAGTTTGTACTTGAAAATTATGGATTTTGGAGCTCTAAATTTCAAATTCAAAAGTGTAGCTAGACTCCATGGATTTGAGAGTTCTTGGACATTTTGGAAAGATTTTTCCATGATCTACAACTTTCATGTTTTGAGTTTTTTCAAATTCCAATTGGAACTAGGTGAAAAAATGGCTTGAAGTTTGGAAAAAATGTGAAATTTCAACACTTAGAAAATTTTCTAAGTATAGAAATTTTTGACTTTTTGTTGACTTTTTCAAATTCTTGATTTTTTTATGATCATGATGGATCATTTGAAGTATTTTGATGATTGAAAAAGTTTTGTTTTGAAAAATTTGACCAAAAGTCAAAGTTTGACTTTTCTCGATGAATTTTCATCGACGTTTCGAAATTGATGAAGTCAGGAAACTCGTGATGTTTTGAATCCAGAAATTAGGTCAAGATGTTATATCTAAGATATAATGACCAATCTCTATCCAAAAAAGTCATTTCTTGCTCAAAAAATCAGAGAATGCCTATGCTCGATCAAAACCCTAATTGGTCGATCCTTGATTGTTCTGTGAGAGAATTGGATATCTGAGGATTGAAAGCTGATGATTTGATCAAGATAGATCAAATGGAGTGAGAAAATCTCAAACCCTAATTGGTTAGCACTTCAATCAGATGAAAATCTGATGAAAACCTAATTTTGACCTGTGAATGCTACACCCGATTATTGCTGTCTGAACTGTTAGTTATGCAATGATGCAAATGTAAGGTGGTATATTAGGTCAAAAATTGGGGTATGACAACAACCAGTGTAGAGCTGTGGTTTATCTCTTCTCCTCTTTGTGTATTTCTCTTTTGTTGGGTTTGTATGTATTTTTACTCATAACTCCTGTATATTTATCGCCCTCGGCGTTGTATAAAGCTTGTTTTACTAATTTGTGTTGGTATTTATCTTGGGTTTTTACTCTATGTTAGGGGTTTGAGCTTTACTAGAGATAGATTGCTTAGATTCTTACCTAGGATGATTATCTATTAGTTTCTGAATACTAGAAATGGGTTTAGATCTAACATTCACTATAGAGTATCCGAACTTAATGCCTCTACGTTGGTGAAGTATGCTAGAGATGGTTATGGAGGTAACGCAGTTGATTCCTGTGTTGTTGAGATAGGCCACACATGGCTATCGAGATGATTTAGGAGGATTCTCAATTTGGGTTAGAAATAACCAAGGTTGTGAGAGGTATGTGATGACACAGACGAGTAACCTAGGCCGAGTATGACATGGGTGGTAGATTTAAGTCTGTGACGGGTAGTTTACATTCGTTCCAAACAAGCTGTCTATCTTTTATACTTTTTGTTCATTTACTTTTGGTCTTTTATTTTCATTTCTTTTAATCTCAAACTCATTAACGGTAAAATTGTCGAACGACGAATCAATAACCAATCTCTGTGGACACGATACGATATAACCTAATTGGTATATATCACCTGGTAAAAATAATACCAATTCTTTGCTTGTCTCTCTACCACAGCAACAACACCCCATACTTGCATAAATACTATTCTTTTGTGGATTTTGAGTAAATTTATCCGACTTTTCTCGACTTTCTTCGCACATGCCTTATAATTGGTGAAACCTGAAAACATAGAAAATACTGGCATAATACGAATAAAGAGTGGTTTAATTAATTGAAATGCGAATATAATTCATGTAAATTGACTCAAATAATTGATACATTTTCGGGTTATCAAACTCCCCTACACTTGAACCTTTGCTTGTCCTCAAGCAAATGATAGAATAAAAATCGTTTAGCACGGAGTTCCTGACGCAATCGGACGATGCAACTCGAATCGTACGTGGTTGAGGGGCGTAACATTTAGAAAAATGGAACTGGGTTTCAACACTAATGATACAGAGATGACACGAAACCATAAAAAATGGTCAAAATCTTCCTTCCTATGCAAACCAGTCCGAATTATGTTATCATAGTGTGATACGGTGGGAGAACTGACTTGTTTGTTTTGCGTTTTATCACAAATGTTGCGGATAGCAAGAGTCTCCACCGACTTTTCTTTTATCCAATTAAGGGAAGGCGAAAAGAACAGGAAAAGACCTTCGTTAGATTCTGAGTAAGGGAGGTGGTTATGAAAAGGGAAGGTATTAGCACCCTTTCCATCCGTAGTTATCTACGGGATCTTAATTGCTTAGCTCACTTTAATTGTTTTAGTGTGTGTGTTTGAAAATATTTTTGAAAAAAACATTTCACTTTGACTTCGTAGGCAACAATCGAGGGACGAGATCATATATTCGTAGGCAACATCGAGGGACTATGATCTTTTAAGTCGAAGGGACTATGATGATATATTGTAGGCAGCTTTGCTAAGATATCCCCACGTTCGAGGGACATGACCATTATTCGTAAAGAAACGAGAGAGGATACCCTAAGATGGATGCAAGTGTGAAATTTGTTTTGTATTCAGATATTTTATCTTATGGTTAGAGGTGATCTATGTTGTTTTTAATCTTGCCATACACGCCTAATTACTAGCAATTAATAGGTGCGAAAAATAAATTACGGAAATATAAAGGTCCTACGCTATTACATGGCTTTGAGGCAGATACATAATATGGGAGTGCAGAAAGTAAAGGCAGAAATGTAAAGGTCCTACGCTATACATGATAAAAAAATGCAACCTATACAACCTTTCTAGAATTTAAAATGCGGAAGAATAAATAATAGAAAAATATATTTTTTCGGTTGATTTTAGTGAAAAGCCTAATTCTAATTAATTTCAATTAAGAAAAAGTTTGATGAAAATTATTTGTGGAATTAAACCTAATTAGACTAATTATTTAACCTAATTACTAATTATTTATTTAGATTATTGTAAAAGAAAGGAAATAATAAAAACAGGAAAAAATAAAAATAAAGGAAACCTATCAGAGATTCTGAAGGAAGCTGCTACAGAAGCCAAGCCTTCTGTGAGTGGTGCGCCTTGGGCATCCAGAAACTGGAGTTTCTGGTGAAAAATCTGCTGAGCGTGTCCAGAAGCTGGAGCTTCTGCATCTGAAAGAGTCAAGAAGCTAGGGCTTCTGGAGATTCTGCTACTGGGGACGTCTAGAAATTGGAGCTTCTGGAGGGGTTCTGTTGCTGGAAGGGTCTAGAAGCCGGGGCTTCTGGAGATTTTGACACTGGAAGGGTCCAAAAGCTAGGGCTTCTGGAGATTCTGGATCTGGGACGTCCAGAAGCTGGAGCTTCTGTTGCTGAAGGGGATCCAAAAGCTAGAGCATATGGGGGTGATGCCTCCTCTAGGGATCCAGAAGCTGGAGCTTCTGGGGGTGATGCCTCCTCTGGGGATCCAGAAGCTGGAGCTTCTGGGGGCAGCGCTTCTGAGGGGTCCAGAAGTTGGCACTAAAACGCGCCAAGGTGTCATCTTCTTCGTTTGAATTTTCAAACTTTTACTCACGGTTCTGTTTCGTCACTATACCCCTGCAAGAAATCAAAAGTAAAAAATACGCAACATAAATCAGTTATGAGATCATGGATCAACTATTGATCCCCTGAGTGTGATAGGGTAACTGGTTTCGTCCAATTTATCCTATTTTGGAAATCCCTAATTCGAGCTCATAAACCCTAGCAATGGAAGATTCTCGTTCCTGTGCTAAAACTCAAATCAAACTATCCAGAAAGTTTACAAACATCAGTCTAAACACAAATATGCAATCAAATTGTATTAAAAATGCATGAATCAATGAAATCGATTTTGAGTTTTGAAGAGCAAACCGTGATTCTGGATTTCGTGATTTTGGATGTTTCAAGGCTTGGTGAATGGCTGGATCGATTTAGAGGACTCCCAGGAACGTGTTGGGATGCTTGGAATGGCTTGAATCGAGCTAAAACTTTGGCTGCAAGTTGCTTGTGTGCCACGGTTTTTTCAAGATTGGTTAGGGTTCTTCCAGTTGCCAAAAAACTCTCTGTAGGGTTTAGAAACCCTTTGAATTTATAGAGGATGGATTCAGGTTGAGCATTGATGAGAAAATATATCTCATTCAATGAGAGTATATTTGATTTGCCAATCTTTTCAATCTTGATCAAATATTGCCAATCTTGTACCAATCACTCAATTTTGAATTTCAGGCCATTTAATAGGTGTCTTGGACCTCAAGAATGTCAAATATACAACCTTGCATTGATTGATTTATTTTTTGCTATTTTATTTTAATTAAATTGACTTTAAATGAATAAAAATAAAAATAAAAAAAATAAAAAGCTCAAGGGCATGAAATTGGGCTTGGTGGTTCTAATTGTGATTAGAAACAAATTTGAACCAAGAAAAGTTAAGCCCATTTGGAAATTGTTTGATATTCTCAAGTATTTCTTTTTATGCACCTCCTAAAAAATTCCCAACTTGCACAACTTGTATCTTGCTCAATTTTTAATATTTTTGGGTGTTCTTGGACTTTTTAGAAAGCTCAAGATGTCATCTAAGCGTCACTTTTGGTTTCATCTTCATTGAAGTTTCCATGCTCATGAACACTTCTTTGCAAAAAGATGACTTTTTGTTGACTTTTTAAAAGGACATGTAATGTTTTGATATATAACTTCCAAATGAAGCATTTCTAGCCCAAGCTTGTGAGACATGAAGTTGTAGAGAATTGAAATCCCTTTAAAATAAGCTTTTGTGGAAAAAAATTTGAAAAAGTATGTGGAAGTTATGTTTGGTCAAAGTTCTGTTGACTTTTGTCTGATAAATCCTAATTTAGAAACTTTGACTTTTGATCAAATCTAGATTTTTCTTGATGAAGCTTGGTCAACCCTTGATCAAATGATGAATTCTACTTCAAAATATTTATGTTGATAAAAAATTATGAAGTTTGACTGTATCTTGACCACAGTTGACTTTTTGTCAAATACAATTGATTTTTAACCATCTAAGCAATTGGATGAGCAATTTTGACTTGTAAAGCTTGAAACTTGACATGGTAACCCATTGAAGCATATGATGAGATATGATGACCATTTGAAGCATTGGTAATCCATCTTGACTTGAGATATGCAAAATCCTAGTTTGGATTGATTGCTTAGGAGAGGGTTTGTCTGGTCAACCCTTGTGAAATCCTTGAGATTGTCTTGGAAAGTAGGAGGCAAATTTTGGGGTATAACAGTTGCCCCTGTTCAATCTTCTTGTACCGGAAGGGTTAGATTGACATGCTTGCCTTTCGTGGATTTGAAGGTAGAACATGATTGAACACTCGAGTACACCTGAAAATTTGCACTCGCTGCTGCTTGGAGTGGGCTCATAGATGCCATTAGGAAAAGCTGATGTTGGAGAGTGAGTCGTACGCTAGACTCTGTATTCGTCTTTTGGATGAGAGAGGTATTGGAGATGGACTTAAAGATTCCATCCAGAGAGCTGAAGATATGTAGTCGAAGATGGGCTTAAGATGCCATCCCGACGTTTGATAATAAGGGAGAGTCAGAATAAACCTTCGTCTTGGCTACTTCTGAGATGAATACTTGGCAGAATGCGGATAGTTTTCCTGTCTTATTTCGGGTGTTAATCCATGATCTGTTGTTTGGAAATAATTTTCATGGTCATTCAGATAGTTCTCCCGTCTTGTTTCGGGTATTAATCTTTGACCTTCCGTTTTGGAAAATAGCTTTTACCTGTTAGGGAAATAGACCTTGATTGGATATGGTTAGTTCTATGCAGATTATGATGTATGCGAGTATATGACAATGTTCGTGAGTGATATATGCACACATTATGATTTTTATGAGTAATGTATGAATATAAATGTTGTTGTATTTCAAAACATATCCATCTTGAAGAAGATAAGAACGTTTTGCTGGAGATCTTTGATGTCTGCTTGAGGATGAAGTTGTTGAAAACCCTGGCTGGGGAGTAAGAGATGATTGAGATTCCTCCGATGCACTATCTGACCAAGTTTTGAGTCTGGATGTTGGTGCCATTGGAGTAATAGTGATGAGAGATGCTCGGTTGGGGATCTTGTGTGTAGATCTCGCTGCGGATGATTACATTGTCCATGGACCCTGCTGGGGGGACAACATGATATGGCATAATTTGTTACTGCTTAGAGATTGACGTAATGTGGTGAAGCTGATAGGGTCATTAAAGATGACGAAGCTGATTGACTGATGAGGCTGATAGGATCGTTGAAGCTGATAAGGCTGATATGATCGTTGAAGCTGATGAGGCTGATAGGATCGTTGAAGCTGATGAGGCTGATAGGATTGTTGAAGTTGATGAGGCTGATAGGATCGTTGAAGCTGATGAGGCTGATAGGATCATTGAAGCTGATGAGGCTGATAGGATTGTTGAAGCTGATGAGGCTGATAGGATCGTTGAAGCTGATGAGGCTTGTAGCTGATGTAGTTGATAGGATCACTGCTCGGGGACTAGCGTGATGAAGTTGGAGTGTTGGAACACTGTCGGGAGGAGATAATAATGTAATACTTCGTTGGAGAAGATTTGCCTTTGTAAGGAGAGCGGTGTCTCTGTGAGGATTGTTACTCCTGCGAATGTATCTTTTGTGAAAGTGACTCTGTGGGGATGTATTGGTGACTTTAGTCGTCATCTCAATTCCTAGAGCTTGTAGTAATTACTTCTTTTTTTCGCTTTTCATATGTTTGTGAACAAATGTTTATTGTCAGATGCATATAATCATTCAAAGCAATCATTGGACTTTATGCAAACAAAACAATAAAAATTGAAATTGGAAAAGGAAAAGAGGAGTTGCATCAATTTGAAAAGTGGCCTATAGTCAGGCAGTTTGTATACAAGAGACGAATATCCTAGTAAGAGGAAATTGTCAGAATAGTAAAAGCTATGTGGAAACAATCTCATCGAGTTTCAACTATGCTATTGCTCATATATTTTCGACTATCTCATCTCCTTGCTGTCAGAAGAAAATGATTGAACTGATTTGCGCCATTCGAATCTTGAAGCTGATAGTAGTGTAGCCTTTAAGTAGGTGATTTGGACGAGACATAGTCGTACGCTAAAATCCCTAACTTTTGCCTAGACCGCCTGTCATACCCCAAAATTTGCCCTCCATCTTCTCAAGACATCTCATGCATCCATACTCAAGGATTCCTCAAGAGTTGACCGGACAAACTCTCTCCTAGACAATCAACCCAAACTAGGGTTTGGTATCTCTCAAACCAAGATGGACTTCCAACATCTCCAATGGTCATCATGCCTCCTCATATGCTTCAAAGACTCTCCATGTCAAGTTTCAAGCCTCACAGATCAAATTTCCTCAGACAATTGCTCAGATGGTTGAAAATCAGTTGTATTGGACAAAAAGTCAACTGTGGTCAACATACAGTCAAACTTCATAATTTTTGGTCAACATCCTCATTTTGAAGTTACATTCATCATTTGATCAAGGGTTGATCATGATTCATCAAGAAAACTCAAGATTTGCTCAAAAGTCAAACTTTCTAAATTAGGGTTTCTAGGTGAAAAGTCAACTGAACTTTGACTGATCATAACTTTCTCATACTTTCTCAGAAATTTTTCCACCACCTCTTGTTTTAAAGGAAATTCAATTCTCTACAACTTCATGTCTCACAAGAATGTCCAAAAAATGCTTCATTTGAGAGGTATGGCCCAAAACATTACAGGTCATTTTCAAAGTCAACAAAAAGTCAACTTTTTGTTTTGAAGATATATTGAGCATGGTAACTCCAATTGAGATGAGACCAAAGACATTGTTTAGAGGACTCTTAGAGCTTTCCAAAAAGTCCAAGAACACTCAAAAATGTGGAAAATTGAGCAAGATACACCATTCACAAGTTGGGCAATTTTGAAAGAGTGCACAAAGAGAGATGCTTCTAAAAATCAAATTTTTTGCAAATGGGCTTACTTTTTCTTCATCCAAACTTGTTCCTTATACAATTAGGAATATCCAAGCCCAATGCCACGATTTTTTATTTTATTTTTCTATTTAATTTGGAATTTATTCATTTAAATACAAATTAAATTCAAAAATAAAGTATAAAATCAAAATTAATTGCAAACTTGATTTTTATTTCTTCCTTGAGATCCAAGCAACTCATAAAAGCCAGCAAATTTCGAAATTGGATTGATATGGCAAGATTGGATTGAAAATTAATCAAATTTTGAAAATTTGATTTTGTACAAAAATCAAATTTGATTTGCATTGATTAGTGATGATTTCTTCCTCAAATCAGCTCCAATTCCATCCAATATAAATACACAATGCATAGCACATGATTGAGAACGAAAAAATTGGCTCAAGAACCCTAACCTAGAACTCAAAAAACCGTGCCTCTCAAGCAAAGTGCAGCCCTAGTTCCAGCCGTTTTCAATCGATTTTGAGGTGTCCATTGCATTCCTTGATACCTCTTGAGTCGATCCAGACCTTTACATTGTCAAAAACCATCAAGAAACAAGAAATCCAAATTCGGTTTGTTCCAATATATTTCAAAATCGTGTTTCATTATTCATGCATTTTTAACATGATTTGTTGTTGTTTTTGTGATTAGTGATGAGTTTGCAAGCATTATGGGCACTTTGATTGAATTTCCATGGCCGGAAACACGTATCACCATTGCTAGGGTTCCCTGTGCCGTTTTAGGGTTTCACAAATTAGGAAAAATTGGACCACGAGACTATGTCCATTGCGTTCGGAATGATGCCTGGAATTGAACCATGTCTTTAGATGTCATTTATATTATGTATGCTTGATTTTCAGTTTTGCCAGGGACATAGCGTCGAAGAAAGACCGACGCAAGCTTTTAAAAATTCAAATCGGGGACGATGAAGCTTGGCGCGAGAACGATGAAGCCAGGAGATGACACTTGTTTTTCTTTTACTCGTTCCGGTTTTCAAACAGTGAAGCACACTTGGCGTAGTGGTAAAGGCTCTTCCTGTGCAAAGATACTCTTCAAGGTCCTCAGTTCGAATCTCCCCAGGACCGGTTTTGAGTTTCTTTTTTCCAAACTTGCATTTTTCTTATTTTTCCATATTTTCTTTTATTTAATATTTTTGCATTCATTTTAATTCTTTTCAAATATTTTTCTCATGCATTAAAAATCACCAAAATATCTTTTTCCTTTTGCATTTATTTTCAGAAAATACTTATTTAATTTATAAAATTAAAAAATACAATTTTGCATGCATATTTATTTTTATTCATAATTTAACATTAAAATCACTTTTAATTAGTTTTAAATTATTAAATTGCATCCAAAAAATCCCAAAAAATTATCTTAGCATATTTATTTTATTTCCAGCATGTCATATTTTTCTCATTCAAAAAATTTGCATTTTACTAACATTTTTCTCTTATTCGATTCATCTCGTATTTCCCGATTTCTCACTTTTTTACAGGTTATTCCGTTTCGGACAATTTTTCTTATCGTTTCTTTTTTTAATAATAATGTAACTGCTCATGGGATGTAATAGTTTAAATTAGGCTTTTATTTTCCGCAAGCTTAAATTATGTATCTGCCCCAAAGCCATGTAATAGCGTAGGATTTATCTTTCCGCATCTTTACATTCCGCATTTTAATTTCCGCACCCTATAAATTGCTAGTAATTAGGCGCGTATGGCAAGACTAAAATTGAACATAGCTCACTCATAACTCCAAGATAAAATACCTAAAATCAACACACTCTTTCACACATGCACCCCTTAGGGTAATTCTCTCTCGTTGCCTTACGAATTCAATTGGTCATGTCCCTCGAACGTAGAGGTATTCTAGCACCGTTGCCTTCAAAACAAATCATCATAGTCCCTTCGATACAAAGATCATAAGACCCACGATGTCGCCTCCGAATACATGATCTTGACCCTCGATTGTCGCCTACGAAAAATGATGATAGTCCCTTCAAATGTGCTAGGATACTTCCTACAAGTTGCTTTCTATGACCATCCGATGTCCCTTCGAATGTCCCACTTACATCCAACGAATAGGGTTACCTACCAACTAATGGTATGGATAGCACTATTCTAAAGGAACGTAAAATAACACGAAAACGACCAATTCTGAGTAGGTAATAAGACTTTTAGTTGCTTGCTCTATCAAAATACTTTTCACACCTCACACTTTTGTCAAAGTTCAAACTCTTTTCAAAACGAAACATTTCCAAACACTTTGTATACATTCCTACATGAATCATTACAAAGTCAAAGCGAAATGCCTTTTCAAAACATTTTTGTCAAACACACAGAAAGCACAATTTTAAAGTGATCTAAGAGCAACTTAGAGCCCGTAGATAACTACGGATGAAAAGGGGTGCTAATACCTTCCCTTTTCATAACCTTCTCCCTTACTCAGAATCTAACGAAGGTCTTTTTCTGTACTTTTACCTTCCCTTAATTGGATAAAAATAAAAGTCGGTGGCGACTCTTGCTATCCGCACATTTGCGATACAAAACACTAAAAGTCGGTTCACCAGATTACACCGCCTTTTCGGTTTTCCACCGATACCCTTTTGCCCAAGCCGCCTTTGTAGGTTTTTGACTTGCCGGGTGTACATTTTTGTATATATATCCTTAACTCTGCCTGAACCTTTTTGGTTCTCCAGGATGCCCTTATTTTTTCCTAGGTCGGTCGACCTAGTGGGTCTCGTTCATGTGTAGTATTTTTTGACTATGTCTGCGTTCACAGGGTGTGGGAAGTCTTCTCCATCCATAGTGCTAAGTATCATAGCTCCGCCAAAAAATACTGTTTTGACTATAAATGGTCCCTCATAGGTGGGAGTCCAGTTGCCCCTGGGATCACCTTGTGGAAGGATGATACGCTTGACTACTTGGTCACCGACTTGGTAGACTCGGTGCTTGACTTTCTTGTTGAATGCTCTGATCATTCGCTTCTGGTAGATCTTTCTATGGTAGATGGATGCGAGCCATTTTTCGTCGATCAAGTTGATCTGGTCAAGGCGAGTCTGGACCCATTCGTCTTCTCCCAATTCTGCGTCCTGGAGGACTCTGGTTGAGGGTATCTGAACATCGATTGGCAGGACTGCTTCCATACCATATACAAGAGAGAAGGGAGTTGCCCCTGTAGATGTTCATTATGTAGTACGGTAACCGTGGAGAGAAAACGACAACATCTCATGCCAATCCTTGTAAGTTACTGTCATTTTTTTGTATGATCTTCTTGAGATTCTTGTTGGCGGCTTCCACTGTGCCGCTCTTTTTTGGCCGATATGGAGAAGAGTTGTGATGCTTGATCTTGAACTACGTGTAGAGTTTGGTGATCATTTTGTTGTTGAGATTGGTACCATTGTCCGTGATAATCCTTTGGGGGACGCCGTACCAACAAATAAGATTATGCTTGATGAATCGAGCCACAACATTCTTGGTAACAGATGTGAACGGGGTTGCTTCTACCCATTTGGTAAAATAATCAACAACAACGAGGATGAAACGACGTCCATTGGAAGCGGTGGGTTTGATCTCTCCAATCATGTTAATGCCCCTCATTATGAAAGGCCATGGAGCGGTCATAACATTCAATGGTACTGGAGGTACGTGCACTTTGTCTCCGTATATCTGGCATTTGTGACAAGATCGAACATAGCAGTAACAATCAGCTTCCATGGTGGACCAATAGTAACCTGCTCTTAGAATCTTCTTAGCCATTGTATATCCACTGGAGTGGGTACCGAATGCGCCTTCATGTAACTCTTCAATGATCCGTTCTGCTGTTCTCTGATCTACACAACGGAGTAAGCACAGGTCGTGATTGTGCTTGTATAAGATGCCATTACTGAGGAAGAATTTGGATGCGAATCTTCTCAAGAACTTATTACCATTGACAGATGCCCCTGCAGGATATTCCTGAGCTTCGAGATACCTCTTCTTTTCGTAGAACCAAGGTTTCTCTTCGGTATCAAGTTCACAAAAGTATGCTGGTTCGTCGAACCTTTAGATGATTTTGGGGAGCTTCATTGTCCCATCTGACCTTGAACATAGATGACATGGTAGCTAATGCGTCTGCCAACTGATTCTCTTCTCGTGGAATATGATCGAAAGTGATTTCTTCGAAGTAAGGGACCAGACTTAAAACATTCTCTCGATATGGAATGAAATTCGGATGCTTCGTATCCCAATCGCCTTTAATCTGACTGATCACTAAAGCTGAGTCTCCATATACTTGCAAGAATTTGATTCTTAAGTCAATAGCAGCTTTGATACCCATGATGCATGCTTCGTATTCTGACATGTTGTTGGTGCAGTCGAAACATGGTCTGGAGGTGAAAGGCGTATGTTTGCCTATAGGAGATGTAATGATGGCGCTAATACCATTGCCAAGCGTGTTTGAGGCTCCATCAAAGACCATGGTGAAGCAACTCGATTTTCAAAAAATCATTTAAAATGAATTTTCAAAAACAAACAATGAAATCGCCACCTAATTTTATTTGTTCTAGAAAGAACGGGGAAATATAGATAAAACCCACAAAAATTTGGATAAGGCGGTCTACAAGACCAAAAAGCATGGATTCGGGAGTCGGTTACGCAAGAGGAAGGTATTAGCACCTCTTACGTCCATCGTACTCGATGGGACCCATTTAGTTCGAAATGTGTTTGTGTGTGTATAATCGCTAATTTCTAAGTCATGAATAAATAAAAAGAAAATGGATTTGTTTGTTATTATTTTGAGTTTGACACGGTTTCGAAACCGCGTGCCTACGTATTCCCTCGTGCAATGGGAAAGTCAAAACTCCGTAGTTCTTGTTGAAAATGTCTTGGATTGTTTGTATTGATTTTTATTGAAAATGTTTTTGATGACCGCGTATGAGCGGAAAATGAATTTGAATGGGTTGAATTGATTTTAATTGTAGATGGCAAGTACCAAAACGTCGGGATATCCTCTAACGAATTCGGTACTCGAGATTGGTGATTGAGGTCAACCGATCTTCTCTCATCCAAAATCTTTATTATGAAAGGAGTGAGGTGAAACAAAGTTCACTTTTATTAAGTGTTATAGAATAAAGTATTTAAGTCATTGGGTTACCCTCTAATGGCCCAAATACTTTACATTTTAATTAAATCGTTGGGCGAACCTCTAACAATTTAATTAAGTACCATAACACTTATGTTTTTTTTGTTTTTTTGTAGAAAAAATTGATTTTTGAAAACAACTTCAATTAATTAATTTAATTTGAAAGTGTTTTAAATGTTCAAGTGTATGGAATAAAGTATTCGAGTCATTGGGTTTCTAATGGCCCAAATACTTTAAATTTTAATTAAATCGTTGGGCGAACCTCTAACAATTTAATTAAATACCATAACACTATTTTGAAAATTGCGGCGTTGGACGTAGAGAAATGATATTTCGGGTTATGGTTAACCAAGTATATGGACTTGATTAACCATGAGACCCTGGTGCATGGTGATTGGTATATGGACCAATTATTTTTCGGGTTATGATTAATCAAGGCAACGAGGGCCTTAATTAACCTCGTAAGGATGGCCATGCCCATCCCCAACCATGAGACCCTTAGAGAATTTGGTGTGGGTAACCAAAAATAAGAGAAAGAGCGGAGGCGTTGTTGTTTTTATATTAATTTGAGAGTGAGTGTACGATCGTGTAATAAACATGCACACGGATAATGATAATTGCGGATAATAAACGAAAATGAATTAACACACAATACAATATCGGAATTTAAATAATTATTAGTATAGATATTCTTTTACTTGATGAAAAATCAATTAACAATTTAATTGGTAATTCAACAAATAAAAAACTACCATATGCCAAAATATTATTTAATACATCATTATATAATAATAATAAAAACTTGCATAATATTAATTTTAAAGAGAAAAGTTGAGAAATGGGCCTGATTGGAGCTTTAATCTGGAGGGTGTAGATAGCAATCTGAGCCCAAGCCCAAAAATGCTGCTGGATCTTGTGTAGAAACTCCATGGAGGCATGCTGTGGTCCACCATTCTGGATCGTCGGATCTGGACCTCATCAGATCTGATGGTCTATAGCAGGAGGGTGCAAAATATATACCATGGGCATGTATACACCAGATTTTCGCAGACCAAACAGGTGGTGACAAGTGTCACCACTTGAACTAAACAACTCATCTTAAAACTAAACACCCTATTTACTATATTAATCTATCTATTAGTTAAATGAACATTGACTAATATATATATAAAAAAAGTACTTAAGCTAATATTTATATTTACTAAATAACTAAAAAAAAAAATCTTAATTATGTTTAACATTAAAACTAAACTAATCTATTTAACATAATAATACAAAACAACATACACAGATTTCATAAAAATAAAACAAAACCATTTTTAAATTAAAATTAGAACAGTTCATAATCTAAAACTATATTTTATAAAATAAAAATTAGTTTTCCTTCTTTTAAAAACTAAACTAAAAAATTAGTAAGTTAAGTTATTTTATAAACAAGATTTACATAATAGAAAAATAAACACAGACAGATTCTTTCACTCCCTATCTCTCACGGTTCAACCTCTCTTCCCACGAGACCTCATAAATCCCTAATCGACGCTCTCATCTCATCGTCCTCACCGATCCTCTCATCGTCGCCGCCTGCATCTCGATTCTCGAGCTCTCCATCCTCTCACCGCCGCCCGATCGTGGTTTCAAACCGTGCTCTCACCGCGACCCTTGCCGCGATTCCGCTGCCCACGAATCTCTCTCTCTCTCACTTGTTTTCGCTTATACCGACTTCTCGAAATTTGTTCTGATTTTCACAGGAAACTGAAAATGAAAGGGGAAAATGAGGAACCCTAGGCCCTAATCTGTGACGGCGGCGGTGGTGTCAGAGGAAAATGCATGATGAAAACATAGCAAAATGAAAAGAAAAGAGGTTGTGATGATGATTCGGAGTTGAAACGGCGGTGGACGGCGGTTTTCAACCGCAACCCCGGTGAGATCAATCCGTTACCTTACACTTTGCCTTTTCCTCGTTTTTGCCTTTCTGAAGGGTTTTCTTTCTGGAAAATGATGAGTATTTGTAGATAGGTATTGTTCTGTGTTTGGTTTTGATGAATGTGTTCTGGGTTTTGGCTTGTTAGTATGCTGTTAGGGTTTGGTTACTGACGAATTCGGCTAGGGTTTTCTGGTTGTGAATAGTAGCTGCCTCCTTTGTTATAAACTTAATCCTTTTATACTGTCAGCACTTAGGGTTTCTTTGTTCTGATCTTTTTTTGAAAAACAAGGCTTTTGCTTGATGGGCTTGCATCAATTTGTATTGGGCTGATAGTTTTGATGCTGTATTTTCTAATATGTTGGCAATTCTCTGTTGTATTCCCTGATATGTTGGCTGCTGGTGTATTGTTTATGGTAAAATTTGCCTTAAAAAGTGTCTACCCTTGCTGCCCTGTGTAAAGCTACAGCACTGTCATGCCAAAACTGTTTTGAAAACTGCTTTTCCTCATCTTCTTTCCACACCTCCTGTTGTGAACCAAGGGTACACCCTTGAGGATTTGCAATAGCGAGCTTATGGCCGATGATTTGTACATGAGGCCCCGGTTTTGAATAATCGAAACCTTTGCACAACCTGATTCCGGAAAGAAAATCCTAATGATGAGATAGGATTATGTATTCTCTTGTATTATGTTTATGTTGTCCGTTATTTGCTAATCACATTTCTTTGCTTTGTTTCATGAATGCAAGTAATGGCATGAGCTTTGGAGCATGGTGAAGGCAAACTTTGGACTAGAAGGCAAGGTGTGGAAATGGAGCAAGAAGGCTTGGCAAAAAAAACAACAAGGATTTCCAATAGAGGATAGGATTAGGACATAACATGTGTAGTATTTTGTATGCTTGCATTTATGAACAAAACTTGTACTAGTATGTAATCTTGAAAATGTTGTATCAAAGGTTTGAAATTTGTAACATCACATATTCAAATTAGCATTGAAATTTGAGGGTTCTTGTAGCATTTGTACAAACTTGTCAAGTGAATGTTGAATTTGGAAGCTTGATTCTACTTTATCAATGGATTTGCTTTGAATGTCATTTTGAATTCACATAAGACTTTGGAAATTGAATGCAAGGAAAGGAATTTGAATGTTGAAGGAATTGGTTTTTGGAGTGAAACTTGCATTTTAGGATTTGACAAATTGTAATACGTATCTTGATTTGTGTTCTTGTACAAATAAAAAAACTTTAGGGTAATCTTGGACCTCTTGGAATTTATGAACACAAGCCTTGAGGAAAATGCACCTAATTGAATTCTTGATTGTGCATAAAAAGTTGGAAATTCATTATGCATCAAATATCCCAAAAGTTTATCATGAGCCAAAATTAAATTGGTTAAAATAAAACAAGTTGAGATATTGATTAACAAATGTATCCAATTCTACTTCAATCTACAATTCCAATTGTAGTCTTGAATTAAACGAGTGGTAACATGGTTGTTGCATTTTTTAGAAATTGAACCCCCTAGTATATGAAACTTGAGAATTGAATTCTAAATGAGAAAATGGTTTGATGACTTAGAATTAAACAATACTTGAATTCTTTTGAATTTCCCGGCCATAAAGCTTTCATGTTGATCCGCTCACGTAAAATCCCGAGCCTTTTGCCACTTGAAACAGAGAATTAAAACTAACTCTAAATTTCAAATAACATCCTTGATTTCAAACCTTGGTCAATTTAGCGATTCCATAATTCCCTTTAAGAAAAGAGTGATAGTTTCCACTTGAAATTAATGGCATTGTCACCGCATCCGCAAGTCGAAACATATTTGGTAGCGAAAAGGATTTGAAACCAACGAATTTCAAAAGAAACTTCTAATATTTCAATGAATGTCTTGAATCACGTGGCGATGAACGCGACCGGAAAAGATCTCAACACGTGGCAACTTGCAATCGTAAATCTTGCAAACAAACCCTCGAACGAATATTTCCACATACATCGATTGTTGCCAAGAATGAACAAACCGACGAGCAAACCAAACGCACTAGAACTTGTATTGTTGATCAATAAACGGATAATCAATATCCACCCTTTTACAACTTGAACAATGAACTCAAACAACAAAAAACCCAAACTCGTGATGAATTGATCTCCGAATCGGAGGTAATGACATTCAAAATAACCGACCTCCGTAGCTCCACTAAGAATGCACCATTCAATTCAACAACCGAACACCAAGCCTTGAAACCCGATAGATATGAACGGATAAGATTTAATATTAAACCTCGCTGCTTTCAAATATCCTCAAATTGGTCGAAAACACCACGCCTTTTCTCGCTCAACAGAGAAATCTTTGGGAATCAACTCCAATCCGTAACTACGTAACCGGATATGAATGCATGTGAGTGTCATGATAAATGCAAAGCCTAGACCGATAAGATCGATATAGGAGGGCAAATTTTGGGTGCAATAGTTGTTCTATTTAATCGCCTTAAACACGAAAGTGAGATTGGCGCCTTTTGAACTTTCAAGGTAGAAGAAGATTAAATACTAAAAGAACCCAAAAATTTGCGCTCCGAAGAACAAGCATAAATGTTTATGGTTTTTTCGGATTTTCAATTTTTTGATAATTTTTATTTTTCTATTTTTTTTGTGATTTTTTTTTGAACAGTGTCGGTACATCGAGAAACGAATGCGCTTGAATAAGCGACTTCGCAGACTAGAAATGAAAACTGATAGATCTTTGAAACGAGCATACTTCAATAAGTTGCTTCGCAGATCAAAATGAAACCAATCAGACCTTTGGAACGAACATACTTCAATAAGTTGCTTCGCAGATCAGAAAGGTAGGAACTCATAGATCTTTGGAACGCGATACTTCAATAAGTTGCATCGCAGATCAAAATGAGAACAGGAGATCTTTGAACGCAGATACTTCAATAAGTTGCATCGCAGATCAAAACAAAACCAATCGCCTTTGAACGAGCATACTTCAATAAGTTGCTTCGCAGATCAGAAAGGAAACCAGACAGACCTTTGGAACGAGCATACTTCAATAAGTTGCTTCGCAGATCAGAAAGGTAAGAACTCATAGATCTTTGGAACGCGCATACTTCAATAAGTTGCATCGCAGATCAAAAATGAGAACAGGGAGATCTTTGGAACGCGCATACTTCAATAAGTTGCATCGCAGATCAAAAACAAAACCAATCAGACCTTTGGAACGAGCATACTTCAATAAGTTGCTTCGCAGATCAGAAAGGAAACCAGACAGACCTTTGGAACGAGCATACTTTAATAAGTTGCTTCGCAGATCAGAAAGGGGACCAGACAGACCTTTGGAACGAGCATACTTCAATAAGTTGCTTCGCAGATCAGAAAGGAAACCAGACAGACCTTTGGAACGAGCATACTTCAATAAGTTGCTTCGCAGATCAGAAAGGAAACCAGACAGACCTTTGGAACGAGCATACTTCAATAAGTTGCTTCGCAGATCAGAAAGGTAAGAACTCATAGATCTTTGGAACGCGCATACTTTAATAAGTTGCATCGCAGATCAAAATGAGAACAGACAGGAGTATATGTCAGGTAAAGATATTAGACACACACAAGAGGGAGACCGACTGGAGCAGACTCACTGAGGAGAAGATATATGGAATGGTAAAATTGTCGATCGAAGACGAATTCACGGGGAAAGAGGCCAAACAAAGGGGACTCTAGCAAGGATTGCCAAACTATGTTGGACTTTAAAAGGTTGCAAATGTGCAAGGAACTACAATATCCCACAGACCAAAGGCGGGGTGTAATTCTTCAAGAGTGGCAACTATATGAATTACCACACACCAAGTATGGATACTCAAACAATTGAGAAGCAAGAAAGGCTAGACACCGACTCTTACTCGCGCTCTAACGACAGAGGCAAACATGGGTAAGATAACCAACAACGAGAATTTGCAAAAAGCACGACGCTTGGTAAATATATTGAATTTGAATGATGTAGGAGACCGACACGGGGTCAAAAATGCAGATAACAACAACAAGAAGAATTTCTTGAGGGAACTCTGACTGGGGATACCACATGGGGATTTTTTCTATTGAATGATCTTCGGAGACGCAAAAGGTACTCGATAAAGACTTTAATCTGGCTTATGCTTAGATGCATGTTTGAGATTATTATTTTTTAGCGTAATGCTCCATATCAATGGAAATGCTACGCATTTTTGGATGCTATGCAATGCAATGATGCATGTTTTGATGATTCATCCAGGACTAAAGGCAATTGTGAGCTGCCGAGGGAACACCAACCCTCTATGAATTGAATACAAACATCTGGTCTTCATCAAAGGGATGATGGTCTGGACCTTGATAGGGGGATTGCAGAATAGAAGTGTCAACTTTCAATGATATACATCACTGGGGAAGTAACTCTTGGAGATTGACATTCATCTGGGATGATAATCTTGTTGCGTAGAGTTTATGATTTCGATAGCTCTGGATTACGAGCTCTTGCATAAGAGGAGTCGACAACATCTTCTGGCACAAGTGAGCCTTTGAAAATGATCTTGCTGGCGTAAGCCGCTCTTTGCGATCTTCCGCGACGACGAAAGAGGGATAACATTTGAGGGCACACATATGCCATAGATAACTCTTGTTGGAGAGAAAGAAACCTTGTCAGTTGATCAAGCCCATGCACATGGTGCCCTTCGCATAATTGAAAATGTAAAACAGGAGACATAACAAATAATTCTGCTACAGAGATCAACTGTTTCAATCGTTAATGTGGTGTACCCGAAATTCCGAGTAACTTCAGAAATTATGCCACGCGCCGTTGGGCACTGATGTTTTATATGCGAAGTTTATTAAAAATATCGGACGTCGTTTTTGCAAACAAAACAGTTAAAAAACATGAAAATAAGACAGAGACAAAATAATAGAAAAACACAGTTTGGATGAAAGTAATTTTATTGATTGATTAGCCCGTAAATGAGCATTTACATCAAGAAGCAAATCCTGAAAAAAAAGCAATTGCTTATACATCAAAGTTAAAGGAAAAGGTGACAATAAAAATCATGGATTTTGTCGAATCCTGAATCCGCCATGCTCTTCACAACTTCAACATCCCTTCATATCGAGCCGTCAACAGAAAATGCTCCGATTAGACTGACCCTCCATCTCTCTGGATTATCAAGTTATTGTAAAAAGCTGACCCAAACAGGTGTCGTGCAGATTGTAGTTGTTCGCCTTGAATCCCTAATTTTGCTCGACCGCCTTTCGGTTTTCAATCCACCGGATACCCTTTTTGCCCAAGCCGCCTTTGTTTTCGACTTGCGGTGTACAATCTTTTATATTTATCCCTAACTTTTGCCCGAACTTCTTGGTTCGTCGGGATGCCCTTATTTTGCTTAGGCCAGCCAACCTAACGGGTCTCTTTTATGCGAAGTATTTTTTGACTACATCTGCATTGATCGGGTGAGGGAAATCTTCTCCATCCATAGTTGCGAGCAACATAGCTCCTCCGAGAAAACTTTCTTCACAACATACGGTCCTTCAATTTGGAGCCCACTTGCCCCGAGCGCCGGTATTGGAGGCAAAATTTCTTCAACACTGGTCACCACTTGAAGTTCCGAGGACACACTCTCTTGTCGAAAGCCCTTTCATACGCTCGTATAGCTGTCCATGACAAATAGCCAATCTCTTCTCGTCAATGAGATTCAATTGATCAAGTCTATTCGAACCCATTCACTTCATCGAGTTGCACATCCGTTAAAATCCTTAAGGAAGGAATTTCAACCTCTACGGTAGGACTGCCCATACCGTATACCAAGGAGAAAGGAGTTGCACTGTTGACGCGTATTGAAGTGCGATAGCCGTGCAAGGCAAATGGCAACATCTCGTGCCAATCCTTGTAAGTGACAACCATCTTCGTACAATCTTCTTGATATTTTGTTTGCCGCCTCAAAGACCATTCATTTTTGGACGGTATGGAGAAGAGTTATGATGTTTTATCTTGAAATCGTCGCACAACTCTTTCATCATTTTGTTGTTGAGATTCGAGCCATTATCAGTAATGATCTTCTCGGGAACCCCATAGCGACAAATGATATTATGCTTGATGAAGCGTGTGACCACTTGTCTAGTGACACGAGCATAAGATGCTGCCTCAACCCATTTGGTAAAGTAGTCAATGGCAACAAGGATGAATCGATGTCCATTAGAAGCGGTGGGCTTAATTTCTCCAATCATATCAATGCCCCACATCGCAAAAGGCCATGGAGAAGTCAAAACATTCAATGAAGAAGGTGGCACATGCATCTTATCAGCGTAGATTTGACATTTGTAACATGTTTTAGCATGGTTGTAGCAGTCGTTCTCCATGGTGGACCAATAATAGCCTGCTCTCAAGATCTTCTTGGCCATGGTGTGTCCACTAGAATGTGTCCCGAAGGAACCTTCATGAATTTCTTCTATAATCTTATTTGCTTCGTGTCTATCCACGCATCTGAGCAAAACAGAGTCATAGTTCCTTTTGTACAACACACCGCTGAGGAAAAATTTGGCGAGTACTTGCGCAGGCCTTCTTATCAACGATGGAGGCATCATCGTATTCTTTCGTCTCGAGATACCTTTTGATGTCATAGAACCAAGGTTTTTCATCTGCTTCACCTTCTACTTCATAGCAGAACGCAGGCTCATCCAACCTCATTATAGTGATAGACGGGGCATCATTCGCCCATCTGACCTTAAACATGGATGACAGAGTAGCCAAAGCATCTGCCAAATTGTTCTCCTCCCTTGGGATGTGATCAAAAGTGATCTCGTCGAAATAAGGGATCAGCTTCAGGACATGATCTCGGTATGGAATCAAATTCGGGTGGCGGGTCTCCCAATCTCCATTGATTTGACTAATTACCAAAGCGGAATCTCCATATACTGCCAAGATTTTGATTCTTAGGTCGATGGCCGCTTCAATCCCAAAAATACAAGCTTCGTACTCGGCCACATTATTGGTGCAATCGAAACAGATTCTGGCAGTGAATGGAATATGAAAACCGGTTGGAGAAGTGATAACGGCGCCAACACCATTTCCCAATGCATTTGAGGCTCCATCGAATGCCATCGTCCACCGCGAGCTTGGCTCGGGTCCCTCCTCAGGCCCTGGAATGTTACAATCTCTGATATACATAATGTCCTCATCGGGGAACTCAAACTTCATCGGCTGATAGTCATCATCTAATGGTTGTTGAGCGAGATAGTCCGCCACCACACTACCTTTGATAGCCTTCGGTAGTGTATTGATATCATATTCGTCAGATCATTTGCCAACGGGCTATCCTTCCTGTGAGAGCTGGCTTCTCAAAGATATACTTTATTGGGTCCATTTTGGAGATCAAGAAAGTAGTGTGAGTCAACATGTACTGTCTGAGTCGTTTCGCTGCCCATGCGAGTGCACAACAAGTCTTTTCCAATAATGAATACCTCGATTCGCATTCTGTGAACTTCTTGCTCAAATAGTATATGGCGTGCTCTTTTCTGCCTGTCTCATCATGTTGACCGAGCACACAACCCATGGAATTCTCCAACACGGTCAAGTACATAATCAACGGTCTACCTTCCACCGGGGGTGAGAGAATTGGAGGCTCTTGTAGGTACCTCTTTATCGTCGAATGCCGTCGACAATCGCCGCTCCACCGGTCGTTGGATTCTTTCTTAACACTTGAAAATGGGCTCACAAGGCGTGAGATGGGAAATGAACCTAGCGATGTAATTCAGTCTTCCCAAGAAACCTCGCACTTCCTTTTCTGTCCTTGGCTCTGGCATCTCTTGTATCGCTTTTATCTTTGCAGGGTCCACCTCGATCCCTTTCTCGCTCACGATAAAGCCTAAGAGTTTCCCTGATCTCACCCCAAAGGTGCACTTACTTGGGTTTAACCTCAGCCTGAACTTTCTCAACCTTTCGAACAATTTCAACAAGTGAACCAGGTGTTCTTCTTCTGTCTGGGACTTGGCAATCATATCATCAACGTATACTTCAATCTCTTTATGCATCATATCATGAAAGAGAGTAACCATAGCGCGCTGATATGTTGCCCCTGCGTTCTTCAAACCGAAAGGCATCACTTTGTAGCAGAAAGTCCCCCACGGTGTAATGAAAGTAGTTTTCCATATCATTGGCGCCATCTTAATCTTGTAGCCGAGAAACCATCCATGAAGGAGAATACTTTAGCTTGAGCAGTATTATCGACCAAAATGTCGATGTGCGGAGAGGAAGTCATCCTTAGGGCTAGCTCATTCGATCCCTATAATCAACACACATCCTTACCTTGCCGTCTTTCTTCGGCACCGGTACAATGTTTGCAACCCATGGGGGATAAGAAACAACCTTTAGGAAACCTGCCTCCATCTGCTTCTGAACCTCCTCTTTGATCTTTCTTGACATTTCTGGATGTGTTCTCAAGCTTCGCTTACCGTGGGCAGCCTTCTTTGAGGGGCAATTGCATAACGATGTCGATTCAACCCGGCATATCTTCATAAGACCAAGCAAAGATGTCTACGTACTCATGTAGCATTTCGACAAGCTTTTGCTTAACTCCATCCTCCAGTGCTGCCCCAATCTTGACCTCCTTTCGAGCGTCCTCGGTTCCCAGATTAATCACTTCTAAATCCTCTTGGTGCGGCTGGATGACCTTTTCTTCTTGCCTCAACATCCTGGCTAATTCTTCAGGTAATTCACAGTCCTCTTCGGCTTCCTCTTCGGCTTGATAAATCGGTTCGTCGAAATCATAATGAGCCACAGCGGAATCATCGTCGACAAAATCCGGGTCCGTCGAAGGACCGCATCTGCGTTGTTGGTAATTTTATTTTTATTATTATTTTTTAATTAAGTTTTTTTTTAATAAAAAGAAAAGACAAAAGGTTTGTATAAAAAGTAAAATTTGATATTGTCACCTTTAAAAGAAATGAGTGAAGAAGAAAAAAAAAACAAAGAGAGAAAAATTTGAATGCAAAAAGGACGTCCTTCATTAATGATAAACTTGAAAGTTAAAAACATGGTGGCCCTACAGCATGATCACTACGTCTTGGGCATAACGTAGGAATTATGGAATGACATAAAAACAGAAAATTACTCTTCAAAACGGGTAACCACAGCAACATCTTCAACGAGCCAATTTGAAAGCTCACGTCCTGGAACAGTTGGGTAGATCCACTTGTCCACATCATAGTCACCATCCGCTTCACCATCAATGGCATCAACATCTTCAATCTGGATTCCACCTTTGACAAACTTGACAGGAGGAGACACCCCTTTGCCCACTGGGGTGGAGACGGAGATCTTCATTCCGGGAGCAAAACCCAAACCCCTCTTATCCGTCTGGGTAGGAAGTTCTAGCACTCTTCCCCACCCTTCAGGATGTCCTGACTTGACAATAGCCTGAGCCTGCTTGTAGGATGCCATGGAGACTTCACCTTTTTGCAAAGGGATCTTATCAACTGATACGGCCTCGAAAGCTTGGCATGGAGTTTCGTGGATCTCTCCTTCAACTTCAACATACCGAAAGTTGCTCAGATGACTGACGACATAATCTTCTTCACCATAAATGGTGACCACCTTTCCATTAATTAAGAACTTCAACTTTTGGTGCAAGGTGGATGTCACAGCACCAGCCCCATGAATCCAGGGGCGTCCAAGCAAACAACAGTAGGAGGGATTAATATCCATGACGAAAAAAGTTGCATCAAAAACCTGTGGGCCTATCTTAATAGGCAGGTCCACCTCGCCAAACACTGACCTCTTCGACCCATCAAACGCCTTAACTATCAGATCACGGGTCTCAAAGACAACACCTTCATAATCCAACTTCAAGAGAGTAGACTTGGAAGAACGTTGAGGATGATCCCGTGTCTACCAAAGACACGGATAAAGTAGTTCTCGCTATCTCCACGGAAACGTGTAGCGCTTTGTTATGCTTCCTTCCCTCGGGAGGTAAATCGAAGTCAGTAAAACCGAGACCATTATTTGCCGAAATGCTGTTCACAATGCCTCCAAATTGGCTAACCGAGATTTCTTGAGGAACGAAGGACGTTCCTAACAACTGCATCAGAGCGTTGCGGTGAGGCTCGGAATCCCTCAACAAAGCTAAGATAGAAATCTTGGCGGGCGTCTGGCCGAGCTGGTCGATTATCTTGTAATCGCTCTTCCTTATATACCTCATCAGTTCTTCAACATCTTTGGTCATCTCAGGGCTCAGAACAGGTTCTGGAATCTTTGGTGCTGACTCACCCCCAATCATGACTCCCTTCCCTTTTGCTTTAGCCTTGGCCAAAGCTTCAGGATTTTTCTCAACTAGATTGGGTGGAGAGAAGATTCGTCCACTTCGGGTAATCCGACTTTCTTCCGCAATGTCATGCACTGCAGGCTCAAATCTTCCAATCTTCTTTTCATCAGACTTTCCTCCTTCAAAAGTCTCCACATTCACTTTCTTGCCGTCACGGTAGCACTCGACCCATAATTCCACGGATGGCCTTTTCGCTAGTGTAGGTCTTGGACCCGCAAAGTGATAATCACAGGAGGTTTCTTAGTCGGCACAGGATTGTAACGGAATCCTTCTAGAAGTGACGGGATAGTGACCACGCCAACCTCATCTTCATCATTCTTCATATCAAGTTCTTTTCGGACGAATCAAGAGTCCCTTCAAGAATCGACGAATCTCGTCTCTCAACTTATCACAACCTTCAACTTGAATTAAGCATTGTTTACAATCATCATCACAACCAGGGAAATCTCCCTTCAACAATAATTGATTCTTTATCCACCATAATGGAGTGGTCAAACCGCTAACATCCATTATCAGGTTCAGACTTCCATCTTCGCAAATTGCATTAACAGCATTTCCACCATGAGGAGGTAAAGGGTGCTGAATGACATTAGGAGTGGGAGGAGGTCCAAAGTTGATTGCCTCAGTGTCTAGTAAATTCTGCACCTTGTACTTGAAAGCATAGCAATTCTCAATGGAATGCCCCGGAGCATTAGAGTGATAGAGACAGCGGGCATTCGCATTGAAGTACTTCGGTGGGTTATCAGGGTCAATCTTTAGATGACGCAATTCAATCATATTCAGACTTTGCAAATGGGCGAATACCTCTGCATAAGACATTGGCAAAGGGTCAAACTTCTTCATGGGTCTGGGCTGGTATTGTCTCGGAGCACCCTCTTGTTTTGGAACACTAGCGGGAATAGTTACAGCAGCAACTTGGCGATTGAATTCCTGGCGCTTCTCTTTCCCTCTTCGCTCATACAGTGCGCTTGACTCACCTTCTTTCTTCTTCTGGTAACCACCAAAAGCCTTCTTGGCGCCACCAACTTGATTCTTGTCAGTACCAACATCTTGGATCTTTCCTAGCTTGATCCCCATCTCAACTCTTTCACCAAACATCACCATGTCGTAAAGTACCGGTCGATGCAAGAGGCATAGTACGCCCATCTAGTGTGCCGTAAACATTTCCACCATCTCTCGCTCCACCATAGGAGGTTGAACTTTAGCAGCTACCTCGCGCCACCTTTGCGCGTACTCCTTGAAAGATTCAGTTTTCTTCTGAGCTAGGTTGTGCAACTGGGTCCTAGTAGGCGCCATATCAGTGTTAAAGCCATAGTGTTGAACAAAAGCTACAATCAACTCTCTCCAAGTTCGCACCTGGGAGCTATCAAGGCCCATATACCAATCCAATGGCCCATCAGTCAAACTATCTTGGAAAAATGCATCAAGAGCTTCTCATCCTTCGTGTACGCAGACATCCTCCTATAGTAATACCTCAAGTGGGTTTTAGGACAAGAGTTGCCCTTGTACTTCGAAAGCTCTGGGATTTTAAACTTTGGAGGAATCCTCACTCCTTGAACCAATCCCAAGTTGGACATGTCGAAACCCAAAACATCCTGATTCTCAAAGGCTTGCATGCGCTCCTCGAGCATCTTCAACTTCCTATCAGCTTCGGTCGGCTCCTCAACATTGGAAAACCAATCTTCAAAGTTATCTTCATCATGCTGAGGAATCGGAATCTGAATAGTCCTTCTGCCTGGTTGAGGCACCAACACAGTTCCGGGCGACGTGGGGTAGGCGGAGGAACAACCGCAGATGATCCGTTTGAGCAGCCTGGTTCTCCGGCAAGATCAGAAGACGGCTGACTTCCAAGCTAATTTCGACAAAGCATTCCCTTGAGCGACTTCTTCAGTAGCGACTACAGCAGGCCTCACAACCATAGCTCTCAACTCCTCTTGTTGCAGAGCCATGTTCTGAATTATCTCCATCAATTGCCCCATACGAGTATCCATTCTTGTCCCTAAGGCGGCCATGTCAGCTTCCATCTTCTCCATCAATTTCTTCAAGTTACTTGTCGGTAACGATGAACGATGAAACCCGTAGTCTCGTCTGGAGAAGAAAATCAACGGCATAAGTAAGATGGTCTCAATACCCTGTTATGTATGATATGCTATGGGAGTATGCATGCATGCCCATGATATGTTTTTGTACATTTTATTTTCAGGGACTCTTTGAAGACTCGTTAGTTAACAATAAACATTAGAGAAAAACTGATTAAACTGCAATTCAACGAAATCTCATAGAAACTCAAATTGTTAGTTGTGACTACAAGGCTGTTCAAGCTCAAACAGAGCAATAAAATTCATACTGGAATTTAAATCATTACAATAATAATTAGATTCAAATATTCAAATAAGATAAGTGGCTAAAAACTAGAAATGTTGTCCACGACGAGGCTTCAAATCTCTAGTTTCCGCCTTGAACCTGTTCACCGCCTCTTGACAGAGGAAGAGGAAATCACTCACGGCAGGAGGTATCGGGTTGCCTTCGAGGTCTTCTAGGGCCGACCTGAGTCTCCAAGGTACGTCAACAATCAAACGGTTACACATGTCAACCATTTCACTGTACTTCCAATAGAAATGCCCATTCTGTTCTTCCAGATAGGACACTAGTTCATCCTTTTCATCTAACAGACGATTCAGCTTTTGGATCTCATCAATCCAACCTTGGCATTGCTCTCTAAGGCCTTCGTAAGCATCTCTTTTGCTATTTCTTTCTTCCCTCGTAATGTTCGCTCTCGAACTTTTCACTAATTCGATTGCTTCCAATTCTCGGGCAATGCAAACTTCTTCTTTTGCAGTTATCTCATTCTCTAGCATTTTATTGGTTCGTGCCAGAGAAGCTTCTAACTTTGAAATCTTTGCTTCGAGACGTGCTTTCAATGCTCTCTTTTCTTCAACGGCCTTTTCTTCATCTAGATAAGCCTGGCCCCTTTGATGCTGAGCAGTCTTCAATTGTCGACGGAGGTCCCTTGCCCCACTTGCAGCACTCCTCAAGTTTTCAGAACATCTCATCAGGAGCTCTTCATCCTTTTCATTCTGTATTCTTCTCCCCTCTAATTCTTCTTTTACCTCCTTGAGGTTGGCTTCTAAGTTTTCTGCTCTGAGAAAAATGCGAGAATTAGAGCTTTGTAGCTCCAATCTTTCCTCCTCCATCTTTCTGATAATTTCCTGAAGCCTCATATTCTCCTCTATTGGCACATGAGTGATTACAGGTTCAGGATGATCAAAGGGTACCTCCACAAAGTAAGGCAGCTTGATTTCTTGGACTCTCTCTATCACCCACTGGCGATAAGACCTTCCATCAATTCCGCCCCTCTTGATTAACTCTCGGCTTTCCCTATGGATTTGACCCCAAGCTCTTCGGATCTTCAATACTTCGTTGCGGTCCTTTTTACCAAGCTCGTGTATAATGAAACTTTCCAAGTGCTCAAGCCTTGGTTCATTCTCCATCGGATACCCCAATTGTCTTGTTGCAAGTCTTGGGTTATAATTGATGCAACCCATAGACCCAATCAAAGGAACATTAGAATATCCACCACAGTGAGTGATAACGTCAACGAATCCCCAACCTGGAGAATGCCACATCACACCATCGGCTGTTAGTGAAGCCAATTTTTGAGACCAAGATAAGTTCCTCAGGATCTTCTCCCACGGTCCACTCTGAGGAATATGAGAAGTCAACCATAAATACAGCAATGGAGAACAACACAGAACCACCCCTCGCTTTTTCAGATGTCTCTCATGGAGATGGTAAAGAACATCAGCCAACAGTGCAGGAACAGGGTTCTTCGACATGAATATACCAATAGCAGACGGGCTCAAGTAACCAATTTCATTAGTTGGAAACAAAACCACCCCAAAAATGAGCAAATCAAGAATGGAGCTGAAAGTCGGCCAATCGTCTTGAACACTCAAACCCAACAACTTATCTTCCAAGTTTTGCCTAAGAATTCCTTTGTCTGTAATCCAAGGTGCCACCTCCCTTACAGGAAGAAACAAAGCAGCAGCTACTTTAGCCTTATCGAGGTCTTCCCCTATGTTGAGAAAAGGGGTGTCGTCCTTCAAAGGCCAATTAAGGATTCTCTCGAACTCTTCAATTGTAGGAACAAACTGAAAGTCTTGGAATGTGAAGCATCGAAGAGGAGGATCATAGTACTTTGCCAGAGCAATCAAAGCTTCCATGTCCACATTGGTAGTCAAAAGATCTAGGATGTTCCCAAATCTTTTCCCAAAATAAGCTCTACTGACAGTGGAATTCTTTCACTTTGAGTTATCGCCCCAACTTCGTTCTTTGAATTTGAGGCATGGAACGATCTTCACTTGATTCATTCTTCCTTTCGCCATCGCACCAACAAAATCTATAAGGTTCCCGAAAATAAAAGTTATATGCTAAATGGTTTTGTGCAAATGTATGCAATGCATGTTGCAAATTAAATAGAACTGGTTCATAGGATCGGCGGTCATGGTTTCGACGCTCACCCAACAATTCCCGTAAGGCTAATCTTATGTTTTTGGCTAAATGTTTCTTGGGGTCTCAGATCCCCTTTTATAAACACTATCATCGCGCGAGAGGCCTACGTGGCGATAGTATTTGTAAAAGTATACCCCAAGAAACGGCTCTTAACGGATGCTCAAATCCAAAATTTGAGCGTTTGGTCTCGTTAGGACAACATGAACAAACTTAGAGTTATAGGTCATTTGTCCAAAGATTGATGTCCTGCGCTAACGCGGGCCAACGACCTCCTTAAAACAACCAACTCTAAGCCGGAGTCTTCGCTTCGGGCCAACAAGACAATGGAGTCAAGTGGACCTAGGCTACGCAACCCCTCTATTCCTAAAAGGTGACCTAGAAGCCTGGGTAGTGGGCTTATCTATGTAACAATGCCCATGAATTCCCATCACAATAATATATCAACAGATTAATATACAAAGTATAGAGGAAGATAAGCAAATAAACAATAGATAAGCATAAAGAAGAAAGCGATAAACAAACACACAAACATGCGAAGAACTAAACTAGGGTTGACTCGCTTAGTCAAAAAAAGTTTTGAAAAAGTCCCCAGTGAAGTCGCCAACTGAAGCAACTCGATTTTCAAAAATCATTTAAAATGAATTTTCAAAACAAACAATGAAATCGCCACCTAATTTTATTTGTTCTAGAAAGAACGGGGAAATATAGATAAAACCCACAAAAATTTGGATAAGGCGGTCTACAAGACCAAAAAGCATGGATTCGGGAGTCGGTTACGCAAGAGGAAGGTATTAGCACCTCTTACGTCCATCGTACTCGATGGGACCCATTTAGTTCGAAATGTGTTTGTGTGTGTATAATCGCTAATTTCTAAGTCATGAATAAATAAAAAGAAAATGGATTTGTTTGTTATTATTTTGAGTTTGACACGGTTTCGAAACCGCGTGCCTACGTATTCCCTCGTGCAATGGGAAAGTCAAAACTCCGTAGTTCTTGTTGAAAATGTCTTGGATTGTTTGTATTGATTTTTATTGAAAATGTTTTTGATGACCGCGTATGAGCGGAAAATGAATTTGAATGGGTTGAATTGATTTTAATTGTAGATGGCAAGTACCAAAACGTCGGGATATCCTCTAACGAATTCGGTACTCGAGATTGGTGATTGAGGTCAACCGATCTTCTCTCATCCAAAATCTTTATTATGAAAGGAGTGAGGTGAAACAAAGTTCACTTTTATTAAGTGTTATAGAATAAATTATTTAAGTCATTGGGTTACCCTCTAATGGCCCAAATACTTTACATTTTAATTAAATCGTTGGGCGAACCTCTAACAATTTAATTAAGTACCATAACACTTATGTTTTTTGTTTTTGTAGAAAAAATTGATTTTTGAAAACAACTTCAATTAATTAATTTAATTTGAAAGTGTTTTAAATGTTCAAGTGTATGGAATAAAGTATTCGAGTCATTGGGTTTCCCTCTAATGGCCCAAATACTTTAAATTTTAATTAAATCGTTGGGCGAACCTCTAACAATTTAATTAAATACCATAACACTATTTTGAAAATTGCGGCGTTGGACGTAGAGAAATGATATTTCGGGTTATGGTTAACCAAGTATATGGACTTGATTAACCATGAGACCCTGGTGCATGGTGATTGGTATATGGACCAATTATTTTTCGGGTTATGATTAATCAAGGCAACGAGGGCCTTAATTAACCTCGTAAGGATGGCCATGCCCATCCCCAACCATGAGACCCTTAGAGAATTTGGTGTGGGTAACCAAAAATAAGAGAAAGAGCGGAGGCGTTGTTGTTTTTATATTAATTTGAGAGTGAGTGTACGATCGTGTAATAAACATGCAAACGGATAATGATAATTGCGGATAATAAACGAAAATGAATTAACACACAATACAATATCGGAATTTAAATAATTATTAGTATAGATATTCTTTTACTTGATGAAAAATCAATTAACAATTTAATTGGTAATTCAACAAATAAAAAACTACCATATGCCAAAATATTATTTAATACATCATTATATAATAATAATAAAAACTTGCATAATATTAATTTTAAAGAGAAAAGTTGAGAAATGGGCCTGATTGGAGCTTTAATCTGGAGGGTGTAGATAGCAATCTGAGCCCAAGCCCAAAAATGCTGCTGGATCTTGTGTAGAAACTCCATGGAGGCATGCTGTGGTCCACCATTCTGGATCGTCGGATCTGACCTCATCGATCGATGGTCTATAGCAGGAGGGTGCAAAATATATACCATGGGCATGTATACACCTTTTCAAGACCAAACAGTGGTGACAAGTGTCACCACTTGAACTAAACAACTCATCTTAAAACTAAACACCCTATTTACTATATTAATCTATCTATTAGTTAAATGAACATTGACTAATATATATATAAAAAAAGTACTTAAGCTAATATTTATATTTACTAAATAACTAAAAAAAAAAATCTTAATTATGTTTAACATTAAAACTAAACTAATCTATTTAACATAATAATACAAAACAACATACACAGATTTCATAAAAATAAAACAAAACCATTTTTAAATTAAAATTAGAACAGTTCATAATCTAAAACTATATTTTATAAAATAAAAATTAGTTTTCCTTCTTTTAAAAACTAAACTAAAAAATTAGTAAGTTAAGTTATTTTATAAACAAGATTTACATAATAGAAAAATAAACACAGACAGATTCTTTCACTCCCTATCTCTCACGGTTCAACCTCTCTTCCCACGAGACCTCATAAATCCCTAATCGACGCTCTCATCTCATCGTCCTCACCGATCCTCTCATCGTCGTCGCTCTCGTTACTCCGATTCTCGAGCTCTCCATCCTCTCACTGCCGCTCCGATCGTGGTTTCGAAACCGTGCTCTCACCGCGACCCTTGCCGCGATTCCGTCGTTTTCGCTCACGAATCTCTCTCTCTCTCTCACTCGGCTGTTTTCGTTTATACTGACTTCTCGAAATTTGTTCTGATTTTCACAGGAAACTGAAAATGAAAGGGGAAAATGAGGAACCCTAGGCCCTAATCTGTGACGGCGGCGGTGGTGTCAGAGGAAAATGCATGATGAAAACATAGCAAAATGAAAAGAAAAGAGGTTGTGATGATGATTCGGAGTTGAAACGGCGGTGGACGGCGGTTTTCAACCGCAACCCCGGTGAGATCAATCCGTTACCTTACACTTTGCCTTTTCCTCGTTTTTGCCTTTCTGAAGGGTTTTCTTTCTGGAAAATGATGAGTATTTGTAGATAGGTATTGTTCTGTGTTTGGTTTTGATGAATGTGTTCTGGGTTTTGGCTTGTTAGTATGCTGTTAGGGTTTGTTATCGACGAATTCGGCTAGGGTTTTCGTTGTGAATAGTAGCCTCCTTTGTTATAAACTTAATCCTTTTATACTGTCAGCACTTAGGGTTTCTTTGTTCTGATCTTTTTTTGAAAAACAAGGCTTTTGCTTGATGGGCTTGCATCAATTTGTATTGGGCTGATAGTTTTGATGCTGTATTTTCTGATATGTTGGCAATTCTCTGTTGTATTCCCTGATATGTTGGCTGCTGGTGTATTGTTTATGGTAAAATTTGCCTTAAAAAGTGTCTACCCTTGCTGCCCTGTGTAAAGCTACAGCACTGTCATGCCAAAACTGTTTTGAAAACTGCTTTTCCTCATCTTCTTTCCACACCTCCTGTTGTGAACCAAGGGTACACCCTTGAGGATTTGCAATAGCGAGCTTATGGCCGATGATTTGTACATGAGGCCCCGGTTTTGAACGATCGAAACCTTTGCACAACCTGATTCCGGAAAGAAAATCCTAATGATGAGATAGGATTATGTATTCTCTTGTATTATGTTTATGTTGTCCGTTATTTGCTAATCACATTTCTTTGCTTTGTTTCATGAATGCAAGTAATGGCATGAGCTTTGGAGCATGGTGAAGGCAAACTTTGGACTAGAAGGCAAGGTGTGGAAATGGAGCAAGAAGGCTTGGCGGCAAAGAAAACAACAAGGATTTCCAATAGAGGATAGGATTAGGACATAACATGTGTAGTATTTTGTATGCTTGCATTTATGAACAAAACTTGTACTAGTATGTAATCTTGAAAATGTTGTATCAAAGGTTTGAAATTTGTAACATCACATATTCAAATTAGCATTGAAATTTGAGGGTTCTTGTAGCATTTGTACAAACTTGTCAAGTGAATGTTGAATTTGGAAGCTTGATTCTACTTTATCAATGGATTTGCTTTGAATGTCATTTTGAATTCACATAAGACTTTGGAAATTGAATGCAAGGAAAGGAATTTGAATGTTGAAGGAATTGGTTTTTGGAGTGAAACTTGCATTTTAGGATTTGACAAATTGTAATACGTATCTTGATTTGTGTTCTTGTACAAATAAAAAAACTTTAGGGTAATCTTGGACCTCTTGGAATTTATGAACACAAGCCTTGAGGAAAATGCACCTAATTGAATTCTTGATTGTGCATAAAAAGTTGGAAATTCATTATGCATCAAATATCCCAAAAGTTTATCATGAGCCAAAATTAAATTGGTTAAAATAAAACAAGTTGAGATATTGATTAACAAATGTATCCAATTCTACTTCAATCTACAATTCCAATTCGTAGTCTTGAATTAAACGAGTGGTAACATGGTTGTTGCATTTTTTAGAAATTGAACCCCCTAGTATATGAAACTTGAGAATTGAATTCTAAATGAGAAAATGGTTTGATGACTTAGAATTAAACAATACTTGAATTCTTTTGAATTTCCCGGCCATAAAGCTTTCATGTTGATCCGTTCACGTAAAAATCCCGAGCCTTTTGCCACTTGAAACAGAGAATTAAAACTAACTCTAAATTTCAAATAACATCCTTGATTTCAAACCTTGGTCAATTTAGCGATTCCATAATTCCCTTTAAGAAAAGAGTGATAGTTTCCACTTGAAATTAATGGCATTGTCACCGCATCCGCAAGTCGAAACATATTTGGTAGCAGAAAAAGGATTTGAAACCAACGAATTTCAAAAAGAAACTTCTAATATTTCAATGAATGTCTTGAATCACGTGGGCGATGAACGCGACCGGAAAAGATCTCAACACGTGGCAACTTGCCAATCGTAAATCTTGCAAACAAACCCTCTGAACGAATATTTCCACATACATCGATTGTTGCCAAGAATGAACAAAACTGACGAGCAAACCAAACGCACTAGAACTTGTATTGTTGATCAATAAACGGATAATCAATATCCACCCTTTTACAACTTGAACAATGAACTCGAAACAACAGCAAAACCCAAACTCGTGATGAATTGATCTCCTGAATCGGGAGGTAATGACATTCAAAAATAACCAGACCTCCGTAGCTCCACTAAGAACAGACCATTCAATTCAACAACCGAACACCAAGCCTTGAAACCCGATAGATATGAACGGATAAGATTTAATATTAAACCTCGTCGTTTTCAAATATCCTCAAATTGGTCGAAAACACCACGCCTTTTCTGCTCAACAGAGAAATCTTTGGGAATCAACTCCAATCCGTAACCACAGAACCAGTGATATGAATGCATGTGAGTGTCATGATAAATGCAAAGCCTAGACCAGATAAGATCGATATAGGAGGGCAAATTTTGGGGTGCAACACATGGTCCATCGGGATCCTGGTTCAGGTCCTTCGTATGGTCCTAGTTTTTTTGCAATCAGTGACTAACATAACATCTTCGTCTGGAAACTCGAAATGCATAGACTGATAGGCATCTATGGCTTGATGAGCCCAAATGATCAGCTACTATACTTCCTTTGATTGCCTTCTGAGTAGTATACTGGATGTCGTATTCGGTCAAGTTCAGTTTCCATCTTGCTATTCTTCCGGAGAGAGGAGGTTTCTCGAATATGTATTTTATCGGATCCATCTTAGAGATCAACAAAGTAGTGTGAGTCAACATATACTGTCTTAGTCGGCGAGCAGCCCAAGACAGAGCGCTGCAAGTTCTCTCGAGCTGCGAGTATCTTGTTTCACAGTAGGTAAACTTTTTGCTAAGGTAGTATATTGCATAATCTTTTCGACTAGACTCGTCATGTTGTCCCAACACACACCCCATTGAGTTCTCTAATACTGTCAAGTACATGATAAGAGGTCTTCCTTTGGCATGTGGCATCAGGATAGGAGAATTTTGTAGGCACTCCTTGATTTTGTCAAAAGCTGTTATGCAATCATCGTTCCATTCCATTACTTGATCTTTCTTCAGTAACTTGAAGATTGGCTCACAAATAGCAGTTAAGTGTGCGATGAATCTGGAAATGTAGTTTAATCGTCCCAGGAAACCGCTGACTTCCTTCTGTCTTCGCTAGTACCTAGATTCACCACCTTGACTGGCTCTTCGTTTGGCTGTATAACCTATTCTTCCTGTTATAGTAGTCAGACAAGTTCTCCTAGAACTTCACAATCTTCCTCACCTTCGTCTTCGGCTTGGTAGATCAGATTATCGAAGTCATATTTAGCAATAGCAGAGCTGTTATCGACGAGATTCAGAGTGAATCTGCAGTGTATCATGTGGGTGTGTGTAAGAACACATAGCTTTTTAAGGGTGATAAAGTAAAAGAAAAGAAAGAGCACAATATTTAAATGCAAAAGTCCAATGATTTTATTGAATGAAAATATGCGAATGACAAGTAATAACCCTCACAAACAAGCCGTGGTGCCCCGGGCAAGGAACTAGGCTTTAAGTTTATTGTTCAAACGTAATGAAAGCGAAAAGCATAACAGAAAAATTAATTACTCCTTTCTAAAGGAGATCGGCGTGACGTCTCCAGTCTTCCAATTGCTGAGTCCGTGGTTTGGAGTTGGGAAGATCTAGTTGTTGATGTCGAAGTCACTATCGTCGTCTTCTATAGCATGGACTTCGCTTTTATTGATGTGGAAAGGAAGCTTGCTAGCACGTTCGCGGCGTGTCATATTTTGGCCTTTGATAGTGAAGCCTAAACCAATCTTATCAAATTTGAATGGGAGATCGGGGAGCTGACCCCAGACAGTATTGTCTCCTTCTTCAACTACAACTTTGGCGTCTTTCAGTGAGGCCATCTTCGGTGGGACTCTAGTAACTTCAGGAGTGACAGGAGATTCAACATGCATGACTCGTGGAACTGCTTCGAAAGCTTGATAGGGGGTTTCGATAAATTCATCTTCCATTTCGAGGTACCAGAATGACTGCATATGGCTTACCATATATTCTTCTTCACCGCATACTGTAACAATCTTTCCCTTCATTGGGTACTTCAGCTTCTAATGTAGGTTAGAGGTGACAGCTCCTACCCGATGTATCCAAGGGGGTCCGAGTAGGCAGGAATAAGCTGTAGAATATCCATGACGAAGAAAGTAAAGTCAAAAGTCTGGGAGCCGACTTTAACTGGAAGGATGAGCTCTCCAAGTACTGTTCATTTAGAACCATCAAAAGCTCTTACGATTATGTCGCTGGGCTTCATGACCACTTCTTCAGCATTAAGTCGGTCGAGAGCGCTCTTCGGCATAATATTCAAAGCGGAACCAGTATCTACCAATACGTGAGACAATGTAGTGCCCTTGCATTCAATGGAGATGTGCAAGGCTTTGTTGTGATTCCTTCCTGCAGGAGTTAAATTAGCATCAGAGAAACCCAAACCATTGTTGATGGTCAGGCTGACAATACAACCTTCGAATTGATCAGCAGTAGTGTCTTGCGGTATGTGAGCATTCTTCAGAAATTTTACCAAGGCTTTAGCATGGGCCTCGGAGCATAATAACAGAGCTAGCATGTATACCTTGGACGGAGTTTGTCCCAATTGTTCCACAACAGTGTAGTCACTCTTCTTGATGATCTTTAAAATTTCCTCCATTTCTACTTGGAGGTATCTTCAGCAACTTCCTTTGGTACTTCTGTATGAGAGGACGAGTTACTGGTTCTTTCTCTCTCGTTTCAGGAACTGGTTTGATAGCAGGAATGCGAATTAGCGTAGCAGTATCTTTTGGAAGAGAGATATTTGGAGAAAACACTCTTCCGGTTCTGGTCACCTTGCTTGATCCGGTGATATGGTTGATGTCAGGTTTGGTAGTTTTGAGTGCAACATCTTCAGTGGTCAAAAGTTCTTGCTTGACGCCATGATAGTAAACTTCGGCTCCATTATTCCAAGGAATGGCTTTGTCAGAGGAATATGGAACTGGTCTGGGAGAGGTAATGATGAGAGGTGCCACTCTAGGCGCAGGATCGACAGAGGTGATTCTTATTATGTTCACATCAGCATAGTCTTTTGGGAAATCGTCTCCCTATTCGGTTTCCTTGACATTTTTGGTAGGAATCTTGTAGCTTTCAGGAGCGGTATATTTAACCATGAAATCAAACTTTCCACTTGGCTGCCCCAAGGTATCCCAGACTTCTGGCATGGCTTCGCTTATGTCTTAGATCTTCAAATTCTTAGAAATGTCTTCGCACAGATTCTCCACAGATGGAGGTTTCATAAATAGCACTTCTCGGTTGTCCATCATGCGTTGAATACGTCTTTTCAACCAAGCACATCCATCAGATTCGGATGCACACCAACGACAGTCATCAGGGCATCCTGGAAATATGTCGGCTTGCAGCAAGTCTTTCTTAACAGTCATCAGAGGAATATTTAGCTTACTCACATCATAAACATAGGAGTCTTCGTCAATAGTACTGGAAATTTTACCATGGTCAGGCATTGGTGCGTTGATCACATTCGAAGTTTCGACAGGAGGGTCGAACTCAATTTCCCTTGCTTCAATCATGTCTTGGATTTTGTTCTTCAGAGCCCAACAGTTGTTGGTGTCGTGCCCTGGACTGTTGGAGTGGTATGCACACCTCTCATTAGGATTGTACTTTGGAGAGGAAGTGTTGACGTGTTGAGGAGGATCCCTTAAAGTAATGATCTCTGCTTTCAACATGTGTTGCAATGCTTGAGACAACAGCATGTTGATCTTCTTAAACTGTCTTCGTGGCGCGTTCTAGATATGCGTGTTGTCTCGTTGAGGTGGTGCTGGTGTAGGATTAGAAATCACGACTGCCCCTACAGATTGAGTGCGATCAGCTTTGTCACGACTCTTCTGACCATACACAACATTAGCTTCTTTCTTACTGCCAAAAGATCTCTTCGTAGCATTTGAAGATGACTCTACTTGAATCTTTCTGCTCTTGATTCCAGCTTCGATACGTTCTCCTGTCAATATCAATTTGATGAATCCGGCTGAAGAGTTTTCGATCAGTTGATTGAAGAATGGGCCTGTCAGTGTTCCCATGAACATATCAACCAACTCCCTATTGGACAAGGGTGGTTGAACTCTTCCTTCTAAATATCTCCATTTTTGAGCATATTCCTTGAACTTCTCATCATGACCCATAGACATATTCTTTAGTTGCATGCGAGTAGGTGCCAATTCAGCATTGTACTGGTACTGCTTGTAGAAAGCATGTACTAAGTCATTCCAGGTATGAATGTGGGTGTTCTCTAGCTGATAATACCACTCCAATTGAGTTCCGGATAAACTCTCTTAAAAGAAATGGATCCATAATTTCCTGTCTTCAGTATGAGGATGGATCTTCTGAACATAGGACTTCAGATGTAGCTTAGGGCAAGAGATGCCATCATACTTGGAAAAGGTAGGAACCTTGAACTTGCGGGGAATTACCACACCAGGAACAAGACTTAGATCATCAAAGTTCATCCCGGACATCTTCAGATTTTCCACAGCATTCAGACGGTCTTCAAGTTGTTTGTACTTGTTGTTGTCAGGAGGATACTACTCGCTCACATAGTCTTCATCTTCGTTTTCAAACCCATGATGGCTTCCTTCACTGTTCTTGATACTTCCCTCAGTTTTACCGCTCTTGTTTGAGAGTTCGAATTGCTTGACCACCCTAGCTAGACCCTTGTGCTTTCTTCCCATGTTGAGGATACCAATGGTCTTCTTCTTTCTGGTGATGAGCTTTTTCAGGTCTTCCAGGCCTTGGACCAAGTTGGTGAACATCTCCTGGAATTGAGCATTCTGAGCCTGGAGATCTTTGACAGTCTGTTCAAGAGCCATTTTTGCTGAAATAAACAGTGAGAGAATAAGAAAAAACCGGTCTTCGATGTACCTGTTATGAGATTTTATGCCATGATATGCGATGTTATGCAATGCAATGTTTTCAAGGACCTAAGGAATTTAAATTTGTTAAACAAGCACGAACAAATTTTTTATTAGTTTACTCTTTATTAAGTACAAGAGAAAGTTTTAAACAAATGAAAACAAAAGTTCCTAAATCTTTCAGGTCTCCCATGGGTGCTTCCTCTTTGTGTTGAAGTAGGCATTGATGCTTCGCTCCTCGTGAAGTAGCTTTGTCAACTCTAGTACTTTCTTCTCGCTTGCATTGCACTAGGCTTCAAATGTATCCCTTTCTTCTTTAAGTTGAATCCAGGATCTCTTCAGGTCTTCAAAATTAGTAGGCTTGTCTGGATGGAGAATGGTATAGGGTTCGTCACCTATAGCAACAAGTTCCATGATCACTGGTAGAACAACTGTAAACGGTATCATGAGGTTTTGAACTCGAGCTCGCACCCATTTGAGGTAAGGTTCCCAAGGAATGGAATTTTTGTATCCCAAAGTCTTGGTATCAGTCTTCTTTACCATGCCCCAAGCGTGTACAAATCTTCAATGGTAGTTCTGGAGATCGTTGTTGTAGTCAAACACAATGTCTTGAAGAAGCATATCATGAGGACCATCTTTTCAAGCATAACCAAACTGACGTAAAGCTAGAGAAGGGTTGTAAGTGATACCTCCACTTATGCCAAGGAGTGGTACATTAGGGAATTCCCCACAATGCTCAACGAAAGTGAAGTCCTTTTGAGGAAAAAAACACCAATGGATATCTGAATGAGAGAGTGACATCAGCCTTTGAGACCACTTCAATCTTTACTCGTTCTTCATTACTGATTGAGGAAGGTGCAAAATAAACCATCTGGAGAGTAACGGTATGCAACACATGAGAGTTCCTTGTCTTTTGATAGTACGAATGTGAAGAGAATGTAGGATGTCTCCAAGTAAGGTAGGCACTGGATTACGAGTGAGGAATATCTTGATGGCGTTCATGTCTATGAACTGAGCTGGATTAGGAAATAGTACCAAACCATAGATTAGGAAGGCCAAAATGTCTTTGAATACATGGAAACTCATAGCCTTTAGGAATTCTCGAGCTTTCATTATCAGAAGTTTGGAAAGTAAACCCTTAACTCCGCTTCTTACTTCCCAATTAGCTTCAATGTCTGATCGCTTTAGATCTAACGCTGATGTGATGTCTTCGTATTTTGGAGCTTTTTCTGAACCGGTGAATGGTATCTGATCAAGGATAGGTATCTCAAGTAGATTAGAGCACCCTTCCAATGTAGGTACCAACTGATAATCTGGGAATGTAAAGCAGTGATGTTTCGGATCGAAGAAATGGAATATGACGTGCATCATGTCTTCTTCAAAATCGGAGATAACCAAGTCAAGCAGATAACTATGTCTTTTGATGAACTGAGCATGATCAGGAATTTCTAAAACCAATTCTTTGAGTTGAGAAGGTATACCCATGAAGTTGATTCGGATAGTCTTCCTGGAAGCCATAACTCCTACAAAATAGAGCAAAGATAAATTCCTAGGTCCTTGAAATAGTTAGAAATGATATGATGTCATGTTTAAACAAGTAGCAAACACAAGCAATTCACACAATAACCCTAGGTTTAAGGCTTGCATGAGGTATAGGTGTCTACACTACCAGAGTTTAAGTGGGTTCAACCTGTCCTATAATAGTAACCGGGTTCTAGGAATCTCATATCATTGATCTTTCTCGTAGGCTTTATTTTAATACGACTACCAAGTGGTCGATCGAAACATCCCAAAAGTCGAATCTTAATGAGCGTATCATCGAGTATCAACCAACCTCAGTCTACACCGAAGCCGGCCATCTCACTACCTTCTAATGGCCAAGATGGGTCAATTAAGGTTCTAAAAGTTGAGTTAGTGCTGATGACACCACGCAGACGCCATATACTTTCCTCAACTGAACATGAGGAGCATCAAAACATCCAAAGTGTCGCACTAACGTAGCCATCATGTTGACCGTTTCGATATACGCCTAACGGTCGCGACGATTTATTGCTACTTACATAAGGAAACTTGGATCCGGGTGTAGGATCCCCCACAAGTATAATACCCAAGCAACCCTTAAGAATAAAGCATACAAGTCAAACAACTAAAGTGATCTAGACCCTAAGTTAACCTCTCTTTAGAACTTCCCCAGTAGAGTCGCCAGTTCTGTGATACGGTGGGAGAACTGAGTTGTTTGTTTTGCATTTTATTGCAAATGTTGCAGATAGCAAGAGTCGCCACCGACTTTTCTTTTATCCAATTAAGGGAAGGCGAAAAGAACAAGAAAAGACCTTCGTTAGATTCTGAGTAAGGGAGGTGGTTATGAAAAGGGAAGGTATTAGCACCCTTTCCATCCGTAGTTATCTACGGGCTCTTAATTGCTTAGCTCACTTTAATTGTTTTAGTGTGTGTGTTTGAAAAGATTTTTGAAAAAAAGCATTTCAATTTGACTTCGTAATGACTCATGCTGGAATGTATATAAAGTGTTTGGAAATGTTTTGTTTTGGAAAAGGACTTTGTAATGATTCGCGCTGAAATGTATACAAAGTGTTTGAAAACGTCTTTGAAAGTGTGAGGTGTGAAAATGATTTTTTTGATGGAGCAATCAAAAGAGACTTATTACCTACTCAGAACGGTCGTTTCCGTGTTATTTTGCTTTCCTTTAGAATAAGGTTATCCATATCATTGGTTGATAGGTAACCTTATCCGTTGGATGTAAAAGGGACATTCGAAAGGATATCGGATGGTCATAGAAGGCAAATTGTAGGGATATCCTAGCATATTCGTAGGGATGATCATCACTTTTCGTAGGCAACAATCGAGGCACGAGATCATATATTCGTAGGCAACATCGAGAGACTATGATCTTTTAAGTCGAATGGACTATGATGATATATTGTAGGCAGCTGTGCTAAGATATCCCCACGTTCGAGGGACATGACCATTATTCGTAAGGCAACGAGAGAGGATACCCTAAGGTGGGTGCAAGTGTGGAATTTGTGTTGTATTTAGATATTTTACCTTATGGTTAGAGGTGATCTATGTTGTTTTTAATCTTGTCATACACGCCTAATTACTAGCAGTTAATAGGTGCGGAAAATAAATTGTGGAAATGTAAAGGTCCTATGCTATTACATGGCTTTGGGGCAGTTACATAATATGAGAGTGCAGAAAGTAAAGGCAGAAATGTAAAGGTCCTACGCTATGACATGATAAAAAAAATGCAACCTATACAACCTTTCTAGAATTTAAAATGCGGAATAATAAATAATAGAAAAATATATATTTTTGGTTGATTTTAGTGAAAAGCCTAATTTTAATTAAGAAAAAGTTTGATGAAAATTATTTGTGGAATTAAACCTAATTAGACTAATTATTTAACCTAATTACTAATTATTTATTTAGATTATTTTAAAAGAAAGGAAATAATAAAAACAGGAAAAAAATAAAAATAAAGGAAACCCATCAGAGCTTCTGACAGAAGCTACCACAGAAGTCAAGCCTTCTGTGAGTGGCGCGCCTTGGGCATCCAGAAATTGGAGTTTTTGGTGAAAAATTTCGAGCGTGTCCAAGGGAGCTTGCATCGAAGGGTCCGAAGGGGGCTTGAGATCTCGATGTTGGGGACGTCCGGTCGTAGCTTCGGAGGGGTTCTTTGGAAGGGTCCAGCCGCAAGTGGGGCTTCGGGATTCGTGGAAGGATCCAAAAGCTGGGGCTTCTGGAGATTCTAGATCTAGGACGTCCAGATGCTGGAGCTTCTGGGGGTTCTGTTGCTGAAGGGGATCCAGAGGTTGGAGCTTCTGAGGGTGATGCCTCCTCTGGGGATCTAGAAGCTAGAGCTTCTAGGGGTAACACTTCTGAGGGGTCCAGAAGTTGGCACCAAAATGTGCCAAGGTGTCATCTTCTTCGTTTGAATTTTCAAACTTTTACCCACAGTTCTGTTTCGTCACTATACACCTGCAAGAAATCAAAACTAAAAAATACGCAACATAAATTAGTTATGAGATCATGGATCAACTCGGTTTGATCCCCTGAGTGTGATAGGGTCATTGGTGTCGTCCAATTTATCCTATTTTGGAAATCCCTAATTCGAGCTCATGAACGCTAGCAATGGTAGATTCTCGTTCCTGTGCTAAAACTCAAATCAAACTATCCCGAAAGTTTACAAACATCAGTCTAAACACAAATATGCAATCAAATTGTATTAAAAAAATGCATGAATCAATGAAATCGATTTTGAGTTTTGAAGAGAAAACTGTGATTCTGGATGTTTCAAGGCTTGGTGAATGGCTGGATCGATTCAGAGGACTCCTTGGAACGTGTTGGGATGCTTGGAATGACTTGAATCGAGCTAAAACTCTGGCTGCAAGTTGCTTGTGTGCCATGGTTTTTTCAAGCTTGGTTAGGGTTCTTCCAGCTGCCAAAAATCTCTCTGTAGGGTTTAGAAACCCTCTGAATTTATAGAGGACAGATTCAGGTTGAGCATTGATGAGAAAATATATCCCACTCAATGAGAGTATATTTGATTTTCCAATCTTTTCAATCTTGATCAAATATTGCCAATCTTGTACCAATCACTTGCCAATCACTCAATTTCGAATTTCAGGCCATTTAATAGGTGTCTTGGACCTCAAGAATGTCAAATATACAGCCTTGCATTGATTGATTTATTTTTTGCTATTTTATTTTAATTAAATTGACTTTAAATGAATAAAAATCAAAATAAATAAAATAAAAAGCTCCAGGGCGTGGCATTGGGCTTGGAGGTTCTAATTGTGATTAGAAACAAGTTTGAACCAAGAAAAGTTAAGCCCGTTTGGAAATTTTTTGATTTTCTCAAGTATTTCTCTTTATGCACCTCTTAAAAAATGCCCAACTTGCACAAATTGTATCTTGCTCAATTTTTAATATTTTTGGGTGTTCTTGGACTTTTTAGAAAGCTCGAGATATCCTATAAACAACCCTTTTGTTGTGAGACCATAGATTGATTGGAATCGATCCTCTGAACACAACCATGCCCTCAGTTTCGTCTAATTTTGGCTAAATCAGAAAACCCTAATTTGAAGCTCAAAACCCTAGCCATGGTGAATCCTTATACTTGCACTCAAAGTTGAATTGAACCATACAGAAAGCTTCGAAATAACATTAGGAACACAAATGTGCAATCAAATTATATTAAATATGCATGAATCATAGAAATTGAAATTGGAATAAGGGTGTGCAAACCGTGATCGTGTTTTCTGGATTCTGGACGCTTTGGTTGATTGTAAAGGTTTGGGATGGATCAAAGGATCACCAGGAAGCTAATGGAATGCTTGGAACAGACTGAATTGGTCTGGAACCTTGCTTGCTAGGAAGTTTGGAGAGCACGAATTTTTGAGTTTTGTTTAAGGTTTCTGGAGGCAAGGATTCGTGTCCTTATGATCTGAATATCTTGTGCTTATGTAGAGGACTGAATTAGGTCAATATTTGTAGAGAAAATATATGACATTCAATGAGAAAGTATTTGATTTTCCAATCTTTCAAATTTGCATCAAAAGCTTCCAAATTTGCTTCAATCTTGTTCAATCAAGCCTTGCACGATATTGACCAGCTATTTGTGCATGCTTGGACCTCAAGAATAATAAATATCCAGGATGGCATTTATTTATTTGATTTTTGGCATTTTATTTTAATTAAAATTTAATTTAAGTGAATAAATTCCAAAATAAATAAAATAAATGAAGGCATTGCGTGAAAATGGGCTTGAGAAGTTCTTGACAATATTAGAAACAAGTTTGAACCATAAAAATTTAGGCCTATTTGGAAAAAAAATTTGAATTTGCTTAGCATTTCTCTTCATGCACTTCTTCAAATTTCCCAAACTTGCACAAGTTGTATCTTGCTCAATTTTCAACATTTTGAAGCGTTCTTGGCCTTTTTCAAAAACTTCAAGATGTCCTCTAAACACTCCTTTTGGTTTCATCTTCATTGAAGTTTCCATGCTCATGTACACTTCTTTTGAAAAAGATGACTTTTTGTTGACTTTTAGAAGGACCTATAATTTCTTGATCCATAACTCTCAAATGAAGCATTTTTGGCCAAAGCTTGTGAGACACAAAGTTGTAGAGAATTGAATTCTCTTCAAATTGAGATTTGGTTGAATTTTTTTTGATAAAGTATGTGAAAGTTATGTCTGGTCAAAGTTCTGTTGACTTTTTATCAAGAAACCCTAATTTAGAAACTTTGACTTATGATCAAATCTTGAGTTTTCTTGATAATCATGATCAACCAAAGGTCAAATGATGGATGTGACTTCAAAATATTGATGTTGACAAAAAATGATGAAGTTTGATTGTATGTTGACCACAATTGACTTTTTGTTCAATACAACTGATTTTCAACCATCTAAGCAATTGACTGAGCAAACTTAAGTTGTGAGGCTTGAAACTTGTCATGGTGATACCTTGAGACATATGAGGAGGTATGATGACCACTTGAGGCAATGGAACTCATCTTTGACTTGAGAGAATCAAAACCCTAGTTGTGGGTTGATTGCTTAGGAGAGGGTTCATCTGGTCAACCCTTGAGAAATTCTTGAGTATGAAGATGTGGATTGACTTGAAAAAATAGGAGGGAAAATTTTGGGGTATAACACCATCCCACAATCTGGGTGGTTCACTTACATGGCTAACCCTAAAGACTACATCTTTCTAAAACTGGTTAGCTTCCTAAAACTAAGTTACAAATTGCTTATTTATAATCTTCTACCCAACTGGATTTGGGCCTTTAAACAACAACATTAAGCTGTAACAAACTACATTAACAAACTCTGCAGAAAAATAAACAAGCAGATAACTTCTGCTACAATCAAGGTCGTTACTGATTTTTCTCCTTAGCTTCTGGACCTCCACAAATGTCTTCAATGACACGCCGCATGTGTTGCATAATATTCCCTGAATATTCTGCACAACTTTAAAACAGAACTGTAACTGAATTAACAGTTCAGTAGGCAGACGCGATGTCTTGACATCACTTTCGACATGTTGTTCCAGATGTTGAAACACTTCAACATAACATGTTCTTTCATTAAATTCTCTTACATGCCAGTGATATCCATTAAACTCAAAAAGTATTTGGAGAAAATATGAAAGCATTATGTAAAATTTCATGTTCAATTAACAACGTGACAAAGTTGAAGACTACTAAGACAAAAATCTTGTTTGAGAATGACATAATTCCAAAGGAACACAAATTTAAAGGAAAGGTTATAAATTCGATCACCAGAGAATTGGTTATCAACAGATCCAATAAATATTTTCGACAATAATATTATTAAAAAAATTTGAATCAAAGTTAGGTCAATATTTTTATCGGTTCAAAACAAGTCGACTAATAAATTGATAATGTTAAGAAAAAAACAGTTAAGAAAAGAAGAAAAAATTGCATGCAAGTAAGAAAATTGAAAGACAATGAATTTAAAAAAAGACATGAAAATGGTAATATGCGAAGTACGTGCATCATGGTGGCACGTACACAACCCTTGGAAGGTCAAGGTTAGAAAAACACTTGCTTTAACTTATGATTAAAAACCAACCGAATTTCCCGGGAAGCGCATAAACATGCACCCTTTGTCCAAAACCTGATTGATTATTTTCATTTGGAAGAAGTTAGAACAACATCACATTTTTGTTCTTCTTCTTCCTCTTTCATTTTCTTATACATATTCATTCTTCCATTCACAAACAGGTCACAGGTAATTAATCACTATATCGTATGAATGTTTTGTTCTAGATTGCATGTGATTTCTCTAGAATGCATTTTCTCCATCTTTTACATTATTTTTTTCATACCAAATGATAATTGATACGTTTTTCTTTATAAATTAGGGACCATTTGTGCTGTCAAATTCTCTTAGGGAAAGATTAGGGTTCATACAACTACTTGCTATTGTTCTCGACGCTCTCATATACGAGGTAATAGATACATGCATGGACACCAAACACGCTAACGACACGCCTATATAAATAATAATTCAAAGAGACATTTTAAGAGGTATCGGTGCTACAAAGATAGATAAATTGCATATTGTTTAATTTTATTGTGTTTATTTAGGATACTGATTCGGCTAGACAACTTCGAGCTATGTTGTGCTGTGGAGGTGCAGAAGAGGATTTTAACGGTTTAGCTGCAAACCATTATAGCGCAGCAGCTATCGGGACTAACGCAGACGGGTGGTGGTGGTGGGGGTAATTCATCGCATTCGTGATCTTTGATATTATAAATAATAATTGCGATGATCAAATATGGACCGCCGAACTTTTTTTGATGTATCTGTAAGAATTAATTTACTATCTTTGAATGCAGGTGGTGATAGAGGAGAGCCAAGGAGCAATATTGTGAAGAGTGGTGGTCCTCAGAAAGCATTAGAAATTGAGATACCTGAATTTAAGTTGAACGAGTTAAAGCGATTAACAGAGAATTTTGGAACAAAAGCACTTATTGGAGAAGGTTCATATGGGAGGGTTTTTCGTGGAAAGATGAACGACGGTGTTGAGGTTGCAATCAAGAAGCTGGATACTAGTTCTTCACCAGAAGTTGACTCTGATTTTGAATCTCAGGTAGTTTTTTTTCTTATAATTTATTGAGGAAATGTTTTGTCTGGTTGGATTGTCACAGTCTGAATTATATGTCACTATGGAATTATATGCAGTTAGCAATTGTTTCGAGATTGAAGAATGAACATTTCGTCGCGTTGATGGGATATTGTCTCGAGGCAAATAACAGAATTTTGGTTTATGAATATGCAAGTCTTGGTTCCTTGCATGACACGTTACACGGTACGCTTAACGATATAACTAACTTCCAATATTTAGAGACATAGCTAGTAGTAAGAAAATATCTCTTAGTGTTTCAATATGTTGAACACTACTATCAGAAACATCATAAATTTTTGGAGACCCTATGTATAGAACTTATTTAACCATGTTTTATCAGGGACAAAGATTTTATGTGACACTTTTTAGGTAGTGTTTTGGATTTTCCTGTGCGGTAGTTTGTTTTGCACGTCCTCCAAGACGGTGCTGATTAATATGGTTTTGATGTTGCAGGAAGGAAAGGAGTTCAAGGGGCAGAACCTGGTCCAGTTTTAAATTGGAATGAGAGAGTAAAAATTGCGTTTGGTGCAGCAAAAGGACTTGAGTTTCTTCATGAGAAAGTTCAACCTTCTATAGTTCATAGAGATGTAAGATCCAGCAATGTCTTGTTGTTCAATGACTATGAGGCAAAGGTTGCAGATTTCAACTTGACAAATCAGTCTTCCGACACTGCAGCCCGGCTACATTCAACAAGAGTCTTGGGAACATTCGGCTATCATGCTCCAGAGTATGTATGCTTGAACTCTACCTCACTCTTAATTTGATAGTAGACATAGTTATGCGAACGGTTCGGATTACTTTCGTTTTCAGGTATGCCATGACAGGACAAATAACCCAAAAAAGCGATGTATACAGTTTCGGTGTCGTGCTTTTAGAACTCTTGACAGGAAGAAAGCCAGTGGATCATACAATGCCAAAAGGCCAACAAAGTCTTGTAACTTGGGTATATATATCCTTTCAAACATTCTCATGTGGTTTAGCTCTCTTTTTGATTAAATTTTCATTATTGTATACTCTTGCTTTCTAATACAATATCTGATAATTACTCTATAGGCAACTCCAAGACTAAGTGAAGACAAAGTGAAACAATGTGTTGATCCTAAACTAAACAACGAGTATCCACCTAAAGCAATCGCTAAGGTTCGCGTCTATATTTCTCTTATATTAATCTTCAACGAGAGTTTTTTGTGTTTTGTAATCGGTGTTTGATTTGGATATGTAGTTGGCAGCCGTTGCAGCACTTTGTGTTCAGTATGAAGCAGATTTCAGGCCAAACATGACAATTGTTGTTAAAGCTCTCCAGCCACTTCTCAATTCGAAACCGCTGGACCTAGCTCTAATGCTTGACATAGTGACCAAGTTTTTGTGCAGTTAATTTGTAACACAGTGAATTTGTTCCTAATTTTTTTTGTTCAATAGATATTGTACTAAATCAATTTGATTCAGGCTTCTTGGTTTACTTGATAACTGAAAACAATATTGTGTGCATAATGTATGAACTAGATCATAATTTTTGTTTTTTAAAAAATAGAAGTGATATCAAAGGTATAACATAAGAAAATTAGCAATAAAAATTGTTAGAAAAGTTTTAGTTTGTAACAGATACACCTACTATTAATTGTATGAACACTAATAGGTTTTTTTGTGTGTGTGAATGGAACAAGGAATCTGATTTTCTTTTTCTATTTCAAATACAAAATAGGGATTCTGATTATAGCATTAAGGATTTAAAACATTTCTCCTTTGTTTATTTACAAACTCTAAATAACAGGCCAAAGTTCAACTTCAATAATCAATGTTTAAAATAATGTTTTAAATCTAGGGGAGGTGACCCACTAAGCATGTGTTTGAATTGCCGGAGAATATAATTGATTCTAACATAATTGAGTTTGATATAATTGATCTTAATAAAGTTGAATTTAGCATAATTGATTTATGTTTGTGTATATTTATTTAAAATTTAGTTGAACAATAAATTTTAATGTAAAAATCACCCATAATCATTTCTGGAGAGAAGTTACAAATTTTAACTTCAAGTAGAATCAATTTTAACTTTAGGCGATATGAAGGATCCCATCATACCAAGGACTGTCGCTGCCTTCGTTTGTGAAAGTGTGTTTGATGATGCTTTGACAAACATAGGTTCTTCGATTGCTTGAGAGTGTTTCTCCACCGCCACAATTAATATATTTCATGATAAAACTTTCACTCATCCAAATAAAAACTGAGGTCAAATGCCCTAGAACATGCTATTCTAATTTTATTAAAATAAATCTTATCCCTCAATTTTTAAGTAAATTGACAGGTAATGTAGCTAAGGGTTTGAGCTTCGATTTAGAGCTCCTACAATTTTGTGTTTTTATCTAGAACCAAAATGACACCCTTATTTTATTAAATTTTAATTACAATTGAAATTTTGGTAACAGATATGAGATGTCGATAGTGATGTTACGACACTAATATCTGTTGTATGAACAATTAATAGTACATAATTTTAAATGCAAAAAGCTAAATAATACAGTGAATTGTTTACCTAGTTCGGTGCTACCGCCTATGTCTGGAGGCTACTAAGCCAAGGATGAAGTCCATTATTAGCACTATTAATTTGAAGCTAAACTCCCAGTTTACAACTCCTCATCACCACCTAATGACCCTTCTACCTAAGACCCTCTTAGATATGAGAAACCCCTCTCACTCCCCTCAATCACACGCGGTGACAATTAACAATAACACAAGGATTGAAGATACACCTCAAAGACACATAATCATCGTTGCTTCAAAGCTTATTGATGATTAACAATTTACAACTCAACTAACGTCCACCTAAAGTATTAAACAATACTAGAGTGACTCACAATTAACAACCAACAACTAAAATAGTACGATCAAAGTTCTTTTGGAATGACCAACTCTGTAAACAGGGTTAACAACCTTTTTATATGTTGACAGCAACAAGGGTTGCTTCATAATTAGTCTTCATGAGTCTTATACTTTCTCCATGAAAGTAGGATAAAAGTTCTCCAATAATGTTGCAGAAGAACGTTGAAAAGGTTGCTTAATCCAAGCATACAATTTAAAACAAACAGATTCCTTAAGTTTTTGAACTAAAAAACCAGTCCAGGTCTGTAGCAAATGTCAAGACATTTGCTGTGACATCTTCATAAAACCTGCTGATACATTATTATTCATGGCATTTTCTGAGCAGAATATTTTACCAAAATTGCTGCCAATCTACAGAACTAACAAACCCCCTCTTTGGTAAAGTTTGACTAAAATATTACTTGAGGGTATAAGCCATACAATTAACATCAGCATCACAATTAACATTTAAGCACATATAGTGACAAGACTTGGATGTCAGCTTCACACGGTTTATCAAACATATCAGAGCAACACAGTATAATCAACATCACAGTTCATCAGAGATACAACAGAAAAAAATAGATGTTCAAACATCAGTTAAAATATTCACAAATGCACAAACATGGTACGTACCAGTTGCTCCCCCTGCATACAACATCAGTAAAATTTAGAAGCACGCATGGTTAACTCAGTTAGCTGCTCCCCTCAACCTCAGGACTTCATCACATCACAATTAGTCAGTCACATCTCTCAAGTCACATGCTCTCTCCCCCTTTTTAGCCATAATATGCCAAAGCCGGAGTTAATTGTTATTTATATTACACACCAAAAATTTTGTTATGCACTTAAGTGCCAAAATTACACAATAGATAATTAAACATTCAAAATAAGACCCATTGGAAGCACAATTGACATTTTTTTCAAGCACAATCAATTTTCTGCAGAACCAGCAGACCCACCACTTCCATCACTTCTTGATCCATCTTCAGAAGAGATTTGACTCTCACTTGCAGAGCTGCTTTCATCTTCCTGCACCTCCTGGGTAGCACTTGTAACAACAGTCCTCTTTAGAGCTTGAATGGTTTCTTAAAATTTCAGCTTTCTTGCTGAGCTTATGCGTATAACCTCATCCAGTTCTTTGCAGGCTTCTGTTAACTCAGCAATCAAATCACCCTTACTTGTGGTCTTGGTCTCAGCACCTGCAGATGTTGAAACAATGTCAGGGACATGTTCCGCTGCAAACAATTTTTGGTGAAGTGATAAGGGAGCTCCTCTTTTGCTGCCATTGTCAAGGATGGACATGACTCCAGGATATTTTGAAGAATTATGCCACATATCAGAGAGGGAAAGGCAATTGGCATATTTATAGCACATGTGTTAGCATGTTTGATTGTTTGATCAAAGATGTATGAACCATAGTCAAATGGTTTCTTCATACCAATAGCATATATAAATTTTTCCAATCCCACTGAAATGGTTGAGGTGTGGTTTGTGGGCACCTAGTTGGCAGCTCCAATCCTATGCAAAATTTAATACTTAACACTCAGCTTCCCAGCAGATAATTTCCCTTTAACCGGCAATATATTCACTTGGTTTGCAGTGATGGTGTTTCACACTTGATTGTCAGTTACTTCAAGCTCACTTTCCTCATTCTCACTTCTTCCTAGGTACTTGTTGATAACAGAAGGTGAGATCTTAACACACTTTCCTCTCACAAAGACTTTCTGAAAGTCCTTTCTCCTTTTATTAGCACAATCCTCAGGGATGTTAACAATAAATTCCTTGACCAAAATCTCATAACATTTAGGCAGCTTGGTTACAGTCTTCATCAGTCCAGCATTAGAGATTAGTTTCATGATTTCCTTGTATTCTAAGGCATATCTTCTCAATTCTCTTTCCAAGGCAACCCTCATCTGATAAATATACTTTATCTTGAGACATAGTTGGTAGTGTGAAAGGATATGTTGTCAGTAGGTGCATCAGGTATATCATCAGATGGCCTCTTAATGATAGACTTCTTCACAGGTGTGATGTCCTGGACATCTTCCTCAACATCATAGTCTGAGTCTGATTCAGATCTAATCTTCCTCTTGCTTGATGAGGGAACAACTTTACTCAATGCTTGTGGAGGTCCATACATAATCTTCTTCTTCACACTCTTGGATGGAGTACTTGAAACTGCAGCTTTACCTTTTCTGGTTTTCAACCTCTTAGCTATTCTAGGGTTCACATTTACAATCAACTCATTGTCAGAAAATTCATCTACATCCACAACTTCTTCAATCTTCTTGTTCTTAGCTCTTGTTGGACTTACATTAGCTTTAATGCTAGAGGGATCTTCTTTCACAAGTGATGTTTCAACATCAGGTGTGGCTTTTCCAAGATTTGACTTAGTTCCTTTTTCATCCATATTTTTTTCAAACTTTGACATTTTCAAAACCCAATCAAAACTCCTCATTTTGAGGTGATTTTTTGTACACTTGTCAATTAATGTATCTATTTTATGATAGTGCAAAAATTTTCAAAAAAAACTTTCATCCGATTATATTTTGATCGAGCCGAAAACGGTACTTTTGAGTACTTTTCAAAACACCTTTAAAGGTGATTTTTTCAAACTTTCGAAGCCCGATTCTTTTCAAAACACCTTTAAAGGTGATTTTTTCAAACTTTCGAAGCCCGATTCTTTTCAAAACTTCTCATAAATGAACTTCACATTTCAAAAACACTTTCAAATAGCATTCTTCAAAACTTTTCATCAAAACTTACATTTTTTCCATGATCGATCCGATTAAACGATAAAACCGAATTCGTTTTCTCTCGTTTTTCTTAACCGATCATGGGCCTCCCTTACGGTGTAAGTCCCAACATTATTTATGTACATACATATTTTCCTTGTACATATCAAATTCTTTTCATATACATACAAATTTTTACCTGTAAATAATACAGATAGATACTTTTTGTAAATACTCAAACACAGATAAACTTCGATCGTTTGTTTTCACTTCACTTGTGTATACATTGAATACCATTGGTCTTGAAAGGAGCATTATTCCCGGTGAAACTGCTTTTAAACCAATGGGCCACCCTTATGGTGTAAGTCCCAACCCTCCTATGTACATCCACAACTTCTTGTACATAAATACTGCTCGTACATATTTACTTCCTTGTACACAATTCAAACTTGTGAATAATCAAGTTACGCTCGTTTTAAACGTTCGTTTCACAGACACTTGTTTATATTTCCTTCATAAACTCTTGTAAATAAACATCATGCATTGTTTATATTTCCTTCATAAACTCATGTGAATACATATCACACACACACTTGTTTATATAACTGTCTAGTTATAACATAACAACTAGTCTAACCAATAGGTTCCCCACAGTTATAGCCTCCTCTTGGGCTTTATACAAGACAACTCATTCCTGCAGAGTTAGCCTCCTCTTGGGCTTTGTACAAGGTAACTCATTTCATTTGAGTTCAGCCTCCTCTTAGGCTTCGTATAAGAAAACTCATTCATCTGAGTTTAGCCTCCGCTTAGGCTTCATATAAGATAACACTCCCCTGCTGAGTCAGCCTCCTCTTGGGCTTCGTTCAAAAGAAATCCTCATTGAGTTTAGCCTTCTCTTGGGCATCATACAATGAAAGAGACAGGAAATCTCTTAACAGCCTCCTATTGGGCTTCCAATACAAAGAATCACCCGCGCTAGGATAGAACCCAGAGAGTATAATTTCCCGGTGAAATTGCTCTTAATTCCAAAAGGATGGTTTCCCGGTGAAATCCCTCTTAAAGCTAAAACCATCCATACCTTATAGCTTCCTCTTGAGCTTCATACAAGGACCTCGATGACCTCGAATGCATCCTCTTGGGCTAACAATACAAGGACCCATGGGCTTCTTAAAAGCATCCCTCTAATCCAATCAATTTCTCCTCGAGATTTAGACGTTTATCATCTCTATGGAAGAAGTATTTCATCTATCACATCACATATAGTCAAAAACTTTTCAAACTCTTTTCAAACAAAAACATCTCTTAATCGTAAGTGGTAACGCTTGTACACTCAAGCAAAACACCCAATGCTTACAATTAAAAGATTCAATCTTTTTTAAACATCTTTCTTAAACATGTAAGTGGTAACGCTTGTACACTCAAGCAAAACACCCAATGCTTACAATTAAAAGATTCAATCTTTTTTAAACATCTTTCTTAAACATGTAAGTGGTAACGCTTGTACACTCAAGCAAAACACCTATAACTTACGACGAAAGATTTCAATCAATCAAACTTTTCAAAAATGTATGTGATGAAATAGATTAGATACATTTTTCATTAAGATGACATTTGTCTGTGTCTCTTATTAACATCCCGTTGCTTCCACTAGCATAAGTGGGAACTACGATTGCTCTGACTTTCTCAACGTCCCTTTGAGAATACGTAGGCACAAGGTCTCATCCTTGCCGAGCAAAATTTCTTTCTCCCTCAGACCAAACAAACCATAGATCCCTTTAGACCCGAGCTACAAATGCTCTGATTCCCATTAAGGGATATGTATGCAGAAGATCCCAATGATCTTTGCGAGCACAATAATAACAAACACTAGGATCCCACATAATCTATCCTTAAAATTCAAACGAGAAACTTTCCCAATCATAGAAATAGCAAATTTAAAACACACAAACATATCAAACGTATTCATATATAAAGCTATAGATAACTATATATATTTAGGGTGCTCCATCTATTCCCTTTATATAACAAACCCCTTACTCGGAATCTCCCATGCGTTGAGTTCTTAGTAAATCAAATCAATTGAGGGTTTTGATGCCGATAATCATTAAATCATATTCGATTCACTAGCACGCCACTTTTAACGCGAACAGAAAAATGGCGACTCACTGGGAGTACTAAACTTTGATTTTCAAAAAATGTGACTCTGCTCAAGAGCACCAAGCTTTTTTTTTTGTTTTCAAAAGAAAAAAAGGGGTTAAGCTTTCATATGTGCATATGTTTGTTTTTCTTTATTGTGTGTTTTCGCGATTTCATCTGATGGAAAGAAATCCTAACCCGATTTAAGAAACATTTTAAGATCTAGGTGGGGTATAGTCCTATTAACTTGTGAGAAGTCTCAAGATTTACGGTTAATTTGATATCCCTCTCTCGTGGAGGTTGTCTTGGGAGTATTTGTGTTTAGCAAGTATTTGCGAAGACATTTTGCTTTCAAGAGAACTTAAGTCGAGTGGTCAGAGAACACATAACCCATCCCGCCATTTAGGATGTAGTGAAATTATTCGGGTAAGCCTAGAATAATTGTCATGCGAGGCTACGATCAAAGAAGTTTTTCTTGAAAATATTATTGACTTCGAGTATTCAACAACCGATAATATTTTAGAGAGAAGCGTTGAGCTCAGATATCGTGAGAACCCGCTTCACGATGAATAAGCCCATAGAACATAACCACGTTTGATTCTTATCGTTGGCCTCATGCTCGTGACTTCGAACGCTTGACCGTGTGTATAATTACTAACCATGTTTGCCGCATTCATGCATTCATTCAAAAAAAATCGTTTCTCTTCCCATTTCCAAAGAATTTAGAGATTTTTCTTTGTAAATATTTTAGGTTAGAGTGATGGACGTCAGAGGAAGATTCACCAAAAGATACAGTTTTAGAATTCCTGACGTAGGAAATTTAAAAGAGTTAGCATCCTTGGTAGAAGATCCCTCGGATTTCAGAAAATGCTATGGAACTCTTTTAACTATTCTAAACACTAACGTTGATGAAGGGCTTCTCAAAACTTTCGTTCAGTTTTACGATCCAGTCTATCGCTGTTTCACTTTCCCTGACTATCAGTTGATGCCTACTTTGGAAGAGTACGCGCATATCCTAGGTATCTCAAGATCGACAAAGTGCCTTTCAATGGTTTGAAGCCATTCCCAAGTCACCAGCCATTGCAACGATGACTCATTTAAAGAAATCTGAGATAGACAAAAACCTAACTACCAGAGGAAAACTCTTAGGACTGACTTCAAAGTTCCTAATGGAGAAGGCTCTTAAATTCTCTGAGGTCGGTAGTATGGTAGCCTTTGAAGCTATTTTAGCTTTACTCATCTATGGATTGGTGTTGTTTCCCAACGTCCTAAATTTCGTTGATATCAACGCCATAAGGATCTTTCTGATTGGAAATCCCGTTCCCACTCTGCTTAGTGACACTGTCATACCCCAAAATTTTCCCTCCATCTTCTCAAGACATTCCATACATCCATACTCAAGGATTCCTCAAAGGTTGATCAGACAAACCCTCTCCTAGACAATCAACCCAAACTAAGGTTTGGCAATTCTCAGCTCCAGATGGACTTCCAACATCTCCAATGTTCATCATGCCTCCTCATATGCTTCAAAGATTCTCCATGTCAAGTTTCAAGCCTTTCAAGTCAAGATTGCTCAGACAATTGCTCGATGGTTGAAAATCAGATTGACAAAAGTCAACTGTGGTCAACATACAACAAACTTCATGATTTTTGGTCAACTTCCTCATTTTGAAGTTACATTCATCATTTGATCAAGGGTTGATCATGATTCATCAAGAAAACTCAAGATTTACTCAAAAGTCAAACTTTCTAAATTAGGGTTTCTAGGTGAAAAGTCAACTGAACTTTGACTGATCATAACTTCTTCATACTTTATCAGAAATTTTCCCACCAAAGCTCATTTTGAAGGAAATTCAATTCTCTACAACTTCATGTCTCACAAGAATGTCCAAAAAATGCTTCATTTGAGAGGTATGGCCCAAAACATTACAGGTCATTTTCAAAGTCAACAAAAAGTCAACATTTTGTTTTGAAGATATATTGAGCATAGAAACTCCAATTGAGATGAGACCAAAAAGGTTGGTTAGAGGACTCTTAGAGCTTTCCAAAAAGTCCAAGAACACTCAAAAATATGGAGAAGTGAGCAAGATACACCATTCACAAGTTGGGCAATTTTGAAGAAGTGTACAAAGAGAAATACTTCTAAAAATCAAAAACTTTGCAAATGGGCCTACTTTTTCTTCATCCAAACTTGTTCCTTATACAATTAGGAATATCCAAGCCCAATGCCACGAATTTTTATTTTATTTTTCTATTTAATTTGGAATTTATTCTTTTAAATACAAATTAAATTCAAAAATAAAGTATAAAATCAAAATTAATTGCAAACTTGATTTTTATTTCTTCTTTGAGATCCAAGCAACTCATTAAAGCCAGCAAATTTCGAAATTTGGATTGATATGGCAAGATTGGATTGAAAATTGATCAAAATTTGAAAATTTGATTTTGTACAAAAATCAAATTTGATTTGCATTGATTAGTGATGATTTCTTCCTCAAATCAGCTTCAATTCCATCCAATATAAATACACAATGCATAGCACATGATTGAAAACGAAAAAATTGGCTCAAGAACCCTAACCTAAAACTCAAAAAACCGTGCACTTGAAGCAACTAGCAGCCATTGATCCAACATGTTTCAATTGGTTTTAAGGATCCAAACACGTTCCTTGACATCCCTGGAAGCATTCCAGACCTTTACATTGTCAAAAAACCATCAAGAAACAAGAAATCCGAATTCGGTTTGTTCCAATATTTTCCAAAATCGAATTCTATTATTCATGCATTTTTAACATATTTTGTTGTTGTTTTTGTGATTAGAACGAAGATTGCAAGCTTTCTGGGCACTTTGATTGAGTTTCTATGGCTTAGAACACGTATTACCATTGCTAGGGTTTCCTGTGCCTTTTTAGGGTTTCCCTTAAATGGAAAAATTGGACCTCGAGACCACTACCATTGTATTTAGAATGTGATTTCCAGTCGATTCATGTATTCCTAATGAATTTATATTATGTGTATGAGCTTTTGAAAAATGCAGGGACTATAGCGTCGCACTGAGGCCGACGCTATGTTTTCAAAAATTTAAAACGAAGAAGATGAAGCTTGGCGCGGAAACGATGAAGCCAGGAGATGACACTTGTTCTTCTTTTACTCGCTCCGGTTTTCAAACAGTGAAGCAAGCTGGCTCAGTTGGTTAAGGCGCTCTGCATAGATGCTCTCCTGTGTCCCCAATTCAATCTCCTGTGACCATTTGGTTTTTCCTTTTCACAAACTCAACCTTTCATATATTTCATATTTTTCTTTTATTTAATATTTGCATCAATTTTAATTTTTTCTATATTTTATTTCATGCATTGAAAATCATCAAAATATTTTTTCCTTTTGCATTTATTTTCAGAAAATACTTATTTAATTTATAAAATTAAAAAATATAATTTTGCATGCATATTTATTTTTATTCATAATTTAGCATTTTAATCAATTTTAATTAGTTTTAAATTATTAAAATGCATCCAAAAAATCCCAAAAAATTATTTTAGCATATTTATGTTATTTCCAGCATGTCATATTTTTCTCATTCAAAAATTTGCATTTTCACTAATATTTTCCTCTTATTCGATTTCATCATATTTTCCGATTCTCTTATCGTTTCACAGGTTATTCCATTTCAGACGGTTTCTTTTACTGTTTTCTTTTTTCCAATAATGTAATTGATCATGGGATCTAATAGTTTAAATTAGGTTTTTTATTTTCCGCAAGTTTAAATTATGTATCTGCCCCAAAGCCATGTAATAGCGTAGGACATTTATCTTTCCGCATCTTTACATTCCGCATCTTTACATTCCGCACCCTATAAACTGCTAGTAACTAGGCGTGTATGGCAAGACTAAAATCAACATAGCTCACTCATAATTCCAAGATAAAAATATCTGAAATCAACACACTCTTTTCACACATGGACCCCTTAGGGTAATTCTCTCCCGTTGCCTATACGAATTCAAATGGTCATGTCCCTCGAACGTAGAGGTATCCTAGCACCGTTGCCTTCAAAACAAATCATCATAGTCCCTTCGATACAAAGATCATAAGACCCACGATGTCGCCTCTGAATACATGATCTTGACCCCTCGATTGTCGCCTACGAAAAATGATGATAGTCCCTTCGAATGTGCTAGGATACTTCCTACAAGTTGCTTTCTATGACCATACGATGTCCCTACGAATGTCCCGCTTACATCCAACGAATGGAGTTACCTACCAACTAATGGTATGGATAGCGCTATTCTAAAGGAAACGTAAAATAACACAAAAACGACCAATTCTGAGTAGGTAATAAGACTTTTAGTTGCTTGCTCTATCAAAATACTTTTCACACCTCACACTTTTGTCAAAGTTCAAACTCTTTTCAAAACGAAACATTTCGAACACTTTGTATACATTCCTACATGAATCATTACAAAGTCAAAGCGAAATGCCTTTTCAAAACATTTTTGTCAAACACACGAAAGCACAATTTTAAAGTGATCTAAGAGCAACTAAGAGCCCAGATAACTACGGATGGAAAGGGTGCTAATACCTTCCCTTTTCATAACCTTCTCCCTTACTCGTAATCTAACGAAGGTCTTTTTCGTACTTTTACCTTCCCTTAATTGATAAAATAAAAGTCGGTGGCGACTTTGCTATCCGCATTTGCGATACAAAACACTAAAAGTCAGCTTCACCGTATCACGTAATCAAGCGACTCACGGGGAGACACCCTAAAGAGAGAATTACCTTAGGATTTCTAAATCACATTTATCGCTTCGCTTGATTTGCTTGCTTTATCTTTAAGGGTTGCTTGGGTATTATATTGTTGGGGATCCTACACCCGGATCCGGCCTTTAGGTAAGTAGCAATAAATCGTCGCGACTGTTAGACGATATCAAAATGGTCAACATGATGGCTACGTTAGTGTGACAATTTGATGTCCCGATACTCTTCATTTCCAAGTTGAGGATAGTATTTGGCTTCGCGGTGTCATCAAGCACTAACTAAACTTTTAGAACCTTAATTGACCCATCTTGGCCATTAGAAGGTAGTGAGATGGCTTTGGTGTAGACCGAGGTTGGTTGATACTGATGCTACGCCATTGAGATCGACTTTGGGATATTTTCGATCGACCACTTGGTAGTCGATTGAAATAAACGCCACGAAAGATCAATGATTTGAGATTTCTAGAACCCTACTATTATAGGACAGATGAACCAACTCAAACTTTTGGTGGGGTAATCACCTATACCTCTTGCAAGCCTTAAACCTAGGCTCATTGTGTGAATTGTTTGTGTGTGCCAAACATGACATCATGACATCATTTGAATTGCATATCATTTCTAACTATTTCAAGGACCTAGGATTTATCTTTGCTATGTTTTGTAGGGTATTATGGCTTCTAGAAAGACTATTCGAATCAACTTCATGGGTATACCTTCTCACTCAAAGAATTGGTTTCGAAATTCCGATCATGCTCGCCATCAAAAGACATGGTTATCTACTTGATTTGGTTATCTCCGGTTTTGAAGAAGATATGATGCATGTCCTATTTCAGCTTCTCGATCCGAAACACCATTGCTTTACATTCAGATTATCGTTGGTTCCTACCTTGAAGAGTTCTCTAAGCTACTTGGGATGCCTATTCTGATCAAATGCCATTCACCGGTCTAGAAAAGGTTCCTAAGCACGAAGACATCGCATCCGCTTACATCTTAAGCGCCGTACATCAAGCCAATTGGGAAACCGTATGGAGGTAAGGGTTTATTTCCAAGTTCATAAGGACCAATTTGTAGTTATTTTGTACATTATTTTGTGGTCCTTAACAATGTCTTTGTATTTAATTTGTATATTTATTCTAGTATTTGTGTTTTAATTAGGTTTTTATTTAGTTTTTGTTTAATATATATTATTTAACTTATTTTCACTCTTAATTGTAAGAATTTATTAACTAATTCTCCCAAGCTTGGATTCAAGGGCACTTGAAGAGCTTTAGGATGATTCTTTTGAAGATAATTTTGAAGAGGGAAGCATGTTACTGTGCTGGATGAGGCGCCAACACACTTATTTCACCAACATGGTCACAAATTCAAAAAGGACAGCCCATGCTTTCACCTTTTGAGCCACCAACCCATCACTTCACCTGATCTTTTTGGCTTGTAAAGAAAGCAAGAAACACTCCACCATCATGATCTTTTCATCTTTGAAAATCTAGGGCAAGTTTAGAAAAAGAAAGCCATAGCTTTTCTCTTGATTTTTCTCATGTTCATCATCTCTACCAACAATCTTGAGAGCAAGGCAACCATGGAAATGAGTAGCTAAGCTCATTTTGTGTCAAGATTAGAGGTAGTTGATCTTTATAGTATGTATTTCTTTTAATCCATTGGTTTATGAACATGGTTGATGATTAATATAGTTGAATATCTTTGTTCTTCATCTTTATGCTTTGAGTTTTGCTTGGAAAAGAATATTTCAAAGTGACCTAGGATATTCATCCTCTCATAAACAAATGCTAGGAATAGATTTGTGTGTTAGAGTTTACAAAATATTGAACTTAATGATTATCATGCTAATAGTTGTAGTGAGGAATCATGCAAGGATTAACATGATAACATTCACAACCTTGGTGGGAAATCTACAAGATTGAGAGGATATGTATTTGTAGAAATCATATATTATGTTCATCACTTGATTAAAATGAATATGTATGAAACTAGATGAATGAAACTAATCTTGACATGCCTTCTTAACTTGAAAACAATCTCAAACTCTCTCTAATCCAAACTATAACTCTCTTTGAAAGAATTAATTTAGTTGTTGTTTGGAAACTCATGGTTCTAGTAGAGTAGATAACAAACCCTTTGGTCACATCATCTTAAAACATACTTTTCTATTGAAAGACTATAACATGCACCAACCTCGTGGAATCGATAATTAAAATACTTTGTTCACGGAGAAAACCTACAACAAAATGGCGCTGCTGTCGGGATTGGCGTCATGTTGTTAGTATAGCAATAGTTGTGTGTTTTAAGACTTTTTCTACTAATCTCTTTGTTTCTTTTGTGTGGCTAGACTTTTCAGGAATTAGTTTATGGGAAGTATTCCAACGACCAACTCCTTTTCGATCCCGAAATTGAAAGGACGGCTAGGAGACTTAATAGTAGTGCTAAAAGAAGAAAAAGACAAGCTAGGCAAAGGCAAGAAAGAGGAGAAAGAGGAGAAGCATCTACTTCTTCAACACCACCCGTGTTTGGAGAAGTCACCACTATGGAGGAGAATCAACCACCACCACCACCACCACCACCGCGGGGGCCGTGTGTCAATGGCCCTCGCCATAATGCTCAATTTGCCCGACAAGCAAATGCAAGGGTTGTGGAAATGAAAACGGGCTTGCTTCAACTTCTCTATGCAAGTCCATTTCATGGCCACGACCATGAAGACCCTTACACTCACCTTACCAAGTTTTATGAGATCGCGGGAGCGGCGGGTGCTCCGGAAGACCAAGAAGAACAATATTTCCAAAGGCTTTTCCCTCATTCTCTAGTGGGGAAGGCAAAAGATTGGTATCTTGATCAATTGCAAGAGACAATGACTAATTGGAATATTTTGGAGGAAAAGTTTCTTGAACGCTTTTTCCTCAATCACGCTTCATGGAGGCTAAGACGGCTATCTCGGTATTTTCGCAAGGAGTAAACGAGCCTTGAATCGGCATGGAAAGATATAAGTCTATGCTCGGAAGTGTCCGAGCCACGGTTTTGACGAGCTTACACAAATTCATATTTTCCGAAATGGTCTCCAACCTCAACACAAATTGTTGTTGGATGCCACGGCGGGAGGTTCTTTGATGGCAAAAACATCGTATGAAGCAATCCAAATAATTGAGAAGATGGGTAGAAATGATCATCAAACTCAACATGATCAAGGGGTGGTGAAAACGGAGTTTTAGAAATTGGTTCGAGTCATGAAGCACTTGTAGCGCAAAACAAATTGTTTGCGAAACAAGTTGAAGAATTGACAAAACAAATGGCTAAACTCCCTCAACAAATCATGGAGTTACAAGGAGCATCAAAGAAGCAAGCTCACCAAATAGCTTGTTGTGAATTGTGCAAAGGAGATCATAAACCGGATTTTGTCCGGAGAATGAGGAAATTATATGGCCAACCAAGGATATCAACAACGAGCCCATACCCTTATCAAAATCAAAACCAAGGTTACCAACAAAGGGGTAACCAAGGTTATCAAGGAGGGTGGAGGCAAGATAACAATAACCAAGGAAGGCAAAATCCATATCAAACACAACAACAAAATCAAAGTCAACAACAAAATCAAAGTCAACAACAAAACCAACCTCAAAGTCAAGTGAGATCTTCCAACATTCAAGACACTCTAGCTCAATTTATGCAAGCCTCAATGGCTAATCAAAAGAGCACGGAGGCATCTATCAAGAACTTGGAAACTCAAGTTGACAACTAGCTGAACAACAAAGTGACATCATTTTCCCCAACTACGCAAACAAATCCTAAGGAGCATTGCAAAGCCATAACAACAAGAAGTGGTAGAGTTTGTGATGAGAAAAGGAAGGTAGTTGAAAGAAAAAGAAAGTAGTGAAAGGATGAAGAAGAAATAGTTGAGGAAGAGGATGAAGTTGAAAACATGATAATGTTGATGTGGAATGAATTAGTTGAAAATGAGGTGTTAGTTGAAAATGAGGAGTTGAAAAGGAGAGTAGAGGAGAAAAGAAAAGAATGAAGAAGGGAAAGAGAAGGAAGTAACTTATCCATTGAGAAGTTTACCATATCCTCACCTTCCTCTAAAAGGATGATGCAAAGCACTATGCTAGGTTTATGGATATTTTCAAGCAATTGCAAATAAATATTCCATTTACCAAGCATTAGAGCAAATGCCCAAATATGCAAAATTCATGAAGGATATCTTGACGAAAAAGAAGAGGTATACGATCAAGAAACCATAATGGTGGATGCTAGTTGTAGTGCAATAATTCAACGCACCATTCAAGAAAGAGAGTGATCCGGTCGTAACTTTGCCCGCTACTATTGGGGATGTGTATGGAAAAGGATTAATTGATTTGGGGTCAAGCATCAACTTGATTCCATTATCCATTGTGAAGAGATTGGGAGATTGAATTAAAGTCCACAAAATGACATTGCAATTAGCGGACAAGTCTATTACTCGCCCGCATGGCGTAGCTTTAGATTTGTTGGTAAAAGTGGACAAATTCTTTTTCCGTGGACTTTGTAGTCATAGACATGGAGGAAGATGTGGATGCACCTTTAATTTTGGAAGACCGCTCATGAAGACGGCAAGGATGATGATTGATATAGATGATGGCCTAATGAAGGTGAGAGTACAAGATGAAGAGATTTGCTTTAATCTTTTGAAGCAATGAAGCATCCCATGGATAAGAAAGATTGTTTTAAGATTGACGTTATTGAGGAAGCAACACAAGAAGTGAATGATGATGATGATAGTCGAGATATTGAGGAGTGTTTGGAAGGAGGAGATTTCAAAGGAAATGCACCCTGGGAGGAAGAAGAGGAAAGTTTGAAGAAAGATCTAAAAGATGACGACCAAAAACTTGAGTTGAAAGAGCTACCGCCTCATTTAAAGTATGTGTTTCTTGAGGAGGGAGGTAAAAGCCCGTGATCATAAGCAATACATTGTCGGAGAATGAAGAGGAAAGCTTAATTGAAGTTTTGAAATCGAACAAAATGCGATTGGTTGGGTCTTAGCCGATTTGAAAGGCATAAGCCCGCCTATTGTATGCACAACATTATGATGGAGGATGAGTACAAACCGTAGCCCAACCTCAACGACGATTGAATCCGTGATGAAGGAGGTAGTTCGCAGAAGTAGTGAAGATGCTTGAAGGGATGATTTACCCGATTTCGGATAGACGCGGTGAGCCCGGTTCATGTGGTTCCTAAGAAAGGAGGATTGACGGTTGTATCTAATGATAAGGATGAGCTAGTGCAAACAAGAAAAGTGACGGGTGGAGAATGTGTATTGATTATCGTAGGCTTAACAAAGCGACGAGAAAAGATCATTTTCCTCTTCCGCTCATGGACCAAATGTTAGAAAGGCATGGGACAACAATACTATTATTTCTTGGATGGTTATTCGATATAATCAAATATCGGTGAATCCGAAGATCATGAGAAAACGGCTCACATGTCCATTTGGAATTTTCGCAGATAGGCGATGCCTTCGGCTTATGCAATGCACCGCAACATTCCAAAGGTGCATGCAAGCTATATTCACCGATTTGATTGAGAAAACAATTGAAGTATTTATGGATGACTTTTCTTTTTGGAGCTTCATTTGATTTATGTTTGAAAATTTGGACACCGCCTGAAGAGGTGTGCAAACCAACTTGGTCTTGAATTGGGAGAAATGCAACTTTATGGTGACCGAGGGAATTGTCCTTGGCCACAAGATATCTTCAAGAGGAATTGAGGTTGACAAAGCAAAATTGATGTTATCGAGACGCTCCCCACCTACCAATGTCAAAGGCATTCGAGCTTTTGGGTCATGCGATTCTATCAAGATTCATCAAGGACTTCTCCAAAATAGCCAAACCTTTGAGCAACCCGCTCAACAAAGATAAGTCTTTCTTGTTTGATAATGATTGTTTGTTAGCTTTTGAAAAATTAAAGGAGAATTTGATAATGCACCCATAATCACCGCGCCTAATTGGAAACTTGATTTTGAACTAATGTGTGACGCTAGTGATTATGCGGTAGGAGCCAGATAGGCCAAAGGAAGAACAAAATCTTCCATGCTATACATTATGCGAGCAAAGTTTTGAATGATGCTCAAATAAACTATGCAACAACTGAAAAGAGTTGCTCGCAATTGTATATGCATTGAAAAGTTTCGCCTTACCTAATTGGTTCCAAGGTTGTAGTTTTCACGGATCATTCGCGATAAAATATCTGCTACCAAACCGGACTCTAAACAAAGGCTAATCCGATGGATTCTTCTTTGCAAGAATTGATTTAGAGGTCCGTGATAAAAAGGTTCGAAAATTTGGTAGCGGATCATTTGTCTCGCTTTAGTGAACGAAAAATTACGGACAAGGAAAAAGAGGTGAAGGAGGAATTCCGGATGAGAAGTTATTTGTATCCAAGAGCGACCGTGGTTTGCCAACATGGCAAATTACAAGGCTGGATTAATGCCGAAGATTTGACTTGGAATGAGAAGAGGAAATTTTAGCCGATACAAGTATTATGTGTGGGATGAACCTTACATTTTTAGGTTGAGTAGTGATGGATTGCTAAGAAGGTGTGTGAGTGATGAAGAGGCCAAAACATTCTTTGGCATTGTCACAATTCCCTTGTGGGGACACTATAATGGAATGCGGACGGCCACCAAAGTTCTACAATCGGGATTTTATTGGCCTTCGCTATTCAAAGATGCGATGCTCACGCTAAGTCATGTGACAAATGTCAAAGAAGTGGCGGATAGGAAAAGAGATGAAATGCCGTGAACAATATGTTGGAAGTGAGGTATTTGATTGTTGGGGATTGATTTTGTTGGTCCTTTTCCATCTTCGCTTTCAAATGAATATATTCTTGTAGCTGTGGATTACGTGTCAAAGTGGTAGAGGCCATTGTTTCGCCTAAGGCCGACGCCAAAATCTATCAAATTTTTGAAAAGAAACATTTTTCTCGCTTTGGTGTGCCTAGGGTGCTCATTAGTGATGGTGGGTCGACTTTGCAATGCATTGTTACAAAACTTTTGAAACAATTTGGTGTAAAACATAAGGTGACGACCCCTATCACCCTCAAGCAAATGGCCAAGCCGAGGTGTCTAATAGAGAAATCAAAAGATTTTGAAAAACTGCTTCGGTTCTCGCAAAGATTGGTCACAAAATTAGATGAAGCTTTGTGGGCGATCGAACCGCCTATAAAGCTCCTATCGACTAACCCCTGCTTCAGTTGGTATGGCAAAACTTGTCACCTCTCGGTTGAGATGGAGCACAAAGCATTGTGGGCCCTCCGATTCTTGAATTTTGATTCATCCTTGCGGGTGAAAAGCTAAAATTACAACTCGCTCAATTGGAAGAAATGCGCGAGGAGCATACCATTCAAACCGAGGTACAAAGCAAAGTTAAGGTTTCTCATGATAAGAAGATAAAGATCAAGGAATTAAGGCCGGACAAAAGGTTCTCTTGTTCAATTCCCGGATGAGGCTTTTTCCGGGAAAACTCAAAACAAAGTGGTCCGGTCCGTTTTTAATCAAAGAAGTCAAAGAATATGGCGCAATTGTCTTGCAAGATCTTGCACGAACAAAAGAATGGACGGTGAATGGGCAATGGTTGAAACGGTACGCTGGCGGAGAGGTGAGCCGCAACATAGCCAATCCTTCTTTGATGATCAATGATCATCATGAACCGCCGAGCTCTACCGACGTTAAACAAAGCGCTTGTTGGGAGGCACCCCAACATTGTAAGTATTCTTCCCGAACTCATTTACACTTGCCCGCACCGTTAATTTTGTTGCTTTAAAATTTCAATTGCAGAGGCCAACAGACTTTGACCCATCCGGCAGAAACTTCGATTTTAAAAAAGATTTTGAAAAATCGATTTTGGAGGCCCAAATCGTGGCCTAGTTAGTTTTAAAAGGGGTTAGGGTTATTTTAAACCCTTTTTCCCTATTTTCATCATCTTTCTTCATCCTCTCAAAATCCCAAAATCCCCAACCAAAAATCTCCGAATCTTTGCGAATTTCTTTGTCAAATCAATCACCCAAGGCATCCTAGTAAGTATTCTATGTTTTTCCTTTCTCAATTTCGATACATTGCATGTTTAGGTTAGATTTTGAAAACCTAGGGTTAGGAATTTTCAATTTTCTCTTAGAATTAGGATGTTTTGTGTTAGAGAAGTAATAGGATGTTATTTTCACGCCTTAGGAAGTGATTGTGTGGAGAAAATTGTTTGCGTAAGAATTTTTCTCAGAATCGCAGAGCGCGGCCAATATGGGTCTCTAATTTTGAAAATTCTTCTGTGTTTTAGTGTTTCCGATTAGTTGTAATGCTTTGTTGGTTGGTTTGCTTTGCTGCTTGCATGATTCATTGCTAATGGACACCTCGTGTCACTTTTCTCGTTGATTTTGTGTTGAAATTTCGATGACACCTAAGCGACAAAGAGTTTCCTCCTGGGCCGGGCCCTCTCGGCCCGCCGCTGCGATTCTTGGGCCTGCTGGAGGCTCGCTACAAAGAGCTCGAGGAGCGAAATATCCGACCGAGCGCACCATCGCCTCCGTGAGCAAGGGCATTACCACACGCCTCATGTCATCCTTGATAACTACGGGTGGAAGTTCTTTGTAACCCTCGCACAAAGGTGAATGTGGAGCTTGTTTGCGAGTTCTATGCTAATGCTATCCGGCCGAGGGATGTGAGTTTAGGTTTGCTTCCGTTGTTCGAGGCAAATCCGCTTTTCTCTCGCCAAGAATCAGCTCGGCATCAACCGACAGCCCCGAGGACCAATCGATGTCTACCATGAGCACCGCTCGTGGTAATTGGGATTACAACATGCTGAGGACTAAGCTCTGTTTGTCGGGGAATTCTTATGAGTTGAATCGGGCTGGTCAACCTTTGAAATTCAACAGGGCCAGTCTGAAAACTAGTGCCAGAGTTATGATGTGTGTGGCTATATACAATCTGAAACCTAGGAGCCACACATCTTCGATACCCATGGAGACGGCAGGTTTGATTGCTTACATGCTCGATGAGGAGCAAATTGATTTTGGCCGTCTGATCGCGAATGAGCTGAAGAGGGTTACGCTTAGTTATACCTCCAGGGGGGAGCGTATAAAGTGTGCTCTCACTTATCCTGGCTTGATCATGGGTTTTCTTAAGAGGGCGAAGGTGGCTTTTCCTGCAGTAGGACACCTAACCATTGATGGAGTTCTTGATGATCACTACTGTGATCGATTTTGTAGGGTCCTTGATAATATTGCTGCCCAGGCTGTACCAGTTGCAGCGGCACTTCCTCAAGCTAGTCCATCAGAAGAATGGAACAGACAGATGCATCTCGCTCATCAGAGAGCATTTATGTTTATGCATGAGAGCATGGAGCACCTTGCTCTACAGATTAGAGAGCCCAGAGTGAACCATTTCACTCGCACGGGTGAGCAGCTCAGAGCATATGCTGGTTGCCCCGGGGTCGGGCCAAATGCTGAGGAGGAGGTGGGAGATGAGGATGATGGTGAAGAGAGTTCTGGTTCTGGTTCCGGTTCTGACTCGGGGTCGATTGGAGATTCGATTCTCGAGACCACTGATTGATTTCTTATTTTCCTGCTTTTATTTTACTTTCAAGATTCTAGTTCTAGATTTTACTTTTGCATTTTAGTTTTAAACTTTGATTTTGTTGGTTGCCATCCAATTTTGGGATTGGCTTGTAATTCCAATTAATTTTTGTAGGCATGAAGCCTAAATACTTCTTTTAAGTTTTAAACACCAATTTGGGGTGTTTCATTTTAAGTTTAGTTTCTTTTATTTTGTTCTATTTTTTTTTTTTTAGATTATAGTATTTAGTTTGCATTTACTTTGTGGTTTGTCCGAATTGTTCAAATGGTTCTTCAAAGCTAGTAAGTGTGTTTCACCAAAGTGATGGTGATGATAAAATTTCGATTCATTCCACGAAGAAGGTACACATTTAATCGTTTTGTAGAAACATAACATGTCTATGAAATTTGTTCTTTATGCAAGATATTGTGGCATGTACAAAAAAAAATAATTTGTGTTCACATTCGAATCATTAGGACATAAACCATATATGTGAGAAGCTTCCACTTTTTACCAAATATTGAGTGTCTAATAGTTGTGTTAACTCGTGTGATTCATGCTTAATCTTTACTTGTTTGTGATAACTTGGAAACTAAGAAATGATCAAGGCAATTTTTGTGCATTATGAGGAAAACCACCAATTCTAAAAAGGGCTTCAATTACCCGTGAGAGAGTGAATCCTTGTGAACCCTTTTGAGCTTAAATAGTATTTGTAGGATGAATGTATCAAATCGACTAATTGTTAAGTAGGCCACTTAATAGTTGTCGATGATCTTTGACAAATTCAATGATAATTCATTCTATAAATTTTCTTGTTGATTTATACCACCCCTTTTGTCAATTAACCCTTGAAGAACATGTCTTGAATAAAAAAGGATTGATATAAATGAAGTTGGGGAGGTGGATCAAAAAGAACCTAAATTGATGGCACAATGATCCTAAAGAAAGAAAAAGAATAGAGAAAAAGAAAAATACAAAAGAAGAAAGAAATTTGTTTTTGAAAAGAAATCAAAAGAAAGAAAAAGAGAGGATCATTGTGTGGAAAGAAAAGAGGTTGTGAATAATGAGATGGGAATTAGTTGTGGAATGCTCTTCATATCCTTTTACCCGATTCGTTTCCATGGCTTTGTACTTAAATATCCCTTGTTTCTAACCTAAGCCAAGTTACAACCTTGAAAGTCCTTAGTGATCTTCGTTTCCGTTTTATCATTTAACTTGTTTCGATGAATGCATGAATTATTCTGGATGTGCATAATTATTAGTGAGAGTGTTTGGTCCTTTGTGAATATACATTTTGTTCTTCTTGAATTTTGAAGAAGTGATTAGGTGATTCAAGTGTGAACATATCTTTTATTTTGTTATATGTTTTGATATATTGTGTTTAGAACTTAATTCATGGCCATGTTGTGTTTAGAAGAAGCGATTGATGTGTGCTTTTACCTGGTATGTTGAGTTTGAACCATTACTCTTGTGTGAGTTGGCATGCTTGCATTTTGTTCTTTCTAGCTTTGCAAGATTATTTACTTTTGTTTGGGGACAAACAAAGAAGTAAGTTGGGGAGAGTTGTTAAGGACCAATTTGTAGTTATTTTGTACATTATTTTGTGGTCCTTAACAATGTCTTTGTATTTAATTTGTATATTTATTCTAGTATTTGTGTTTTAATTAGGTTTTTATTTAGTTTTTGTTTAATATATATTATTTAACTTATTTTCACTCTTAATTGTAGGAATTTATTAACTAATTCTCCCAAGCTTGGATTCAAGGGCACTTGAAGAGCTTTAGGGATGATTCTTTTGAAGATAATTTTGGAAGAGGGAAGCATGCTACAGATCGCGCTCAGCGCGGTGCCAGCATGAGTGCGCTCAGCGCGACTTACCCGCGCTCAGCGCGGTCTGCGAAATTCAGAAAAAAGGACAGCCCATGCTTTCACCTTTTGAGCCACCAACCCATCACTTCACCTGATCTTTTTGGCTTGTAAAGAAAGCAAGAAACACTCCACCATCATGATCTTTTCATCTTTGAAAATCTAGGGCAAGTTTAGAAAAAGAAAGCCATAGCTTTTCTCTTGATTTTTCTCATGTTCATCATCTCTACCAACAATCTTGAGAGCAAGGCAACCATGGAAATGAGTAGCTAAGCTCCTTTTGTGTCAAGATTAGAGGTAGTTGATCTTTATAGTATGTATTTCTTTTAATCCATTGGTGTATGAACATGGTTGATGATTAATATAGTTGAATATCTTTGTTCTTCATCTTTATGCTTTGAGTTTTGCTTGGAAAAGAATATTTCAAAGTGACCTAGGATATTCATCCTCTCATAAACAAATGCTAGGAATAGATTTGTGTGTTAGAGTTTACAAAATATTGAACTTAATGATTATCATGCTAATAGTTGTAGTGAGGAATCATGCAAGGATTAACATGATAACATTCACAACCTTGGTGGGAAATCTACAAGATTGAGAGGATATGTATTTGTAGAAATCATCTATTATGTTCATCACTTGATTAAAATGAATATGTATGAAACTAGATCAATGAAACTAATCTTGACATGCCTTCTTAACTTGAAAACAATCTCAAACTCTCTAATCCAAACTATAACTCTTTGAAAGAATTAATTTAGTTGTTGTTTGGAAACTCATGGTTCTAGTAGAGTAGATAACAAACCCTTTGGTCACATCATCTTAAAACATACTTTTCTATTGAAAGACTATAACATGCACCAATCCCTGTGGAATCGATAATTAAAATACTTTGTTCACGGAGAAAACCTACAACAAGTTCCTAATTAAGAAAGCCCGAGAATTCCTCAAAGTTATGAGTTTCCATGCATTTGAAGACATTGTGGCCTTGCTAATCTATGGTTTGGTTCTATTTCCTAACTCGGATCAATTCATAGATGTCAACGCCATCAAGTTGTTCCTTACCCGCAATCCAGTGCCTACCTTACTTGGAGATATCCTACATTCTCTCCACACTCGTACTACTAAGAGACAAGGAACTCTCATGTGTTGTATACCGTTACTTTCCAGGTGGTTTATTTCGCACCTTCCTCCATCAGTTTTGAAGAATGAACAAAGGTTGAAATGGTCTCAAAGGTTAATGTCACTCTCTCATTCCGACATCCGTTGGAGTCTTTTCTCTCAAAAGGACTTCACCTTCATTGAGCTTTGTGGAGAATTCCCTAATGTACCGCTACTTGGTATAAGGGGAGGTATTACTTACAACCCTTCTCTAGCTCTACGTCAGTTTGGTTTTGCTCGAAGAGATGGTCCTCATGATATGCTTCTCCAAGATATTGTGTTCGATTACAACCACGATCTCCAGAATTACCGACGAAGGTTTATACACGCTTGAGGCATGGTAAAGAAGACTGATACCAAGACTTTGGGGCACCAGAACTCCATTCCTTGGGAACCTTACCTCAAATGGGTGCGAGCTCGAGCTCAAAACCTCATGATGCCATTCACGCCTGTTTTACCAGTAATTATGGAACCTGTTGCTATAGGTGACATACCCTATAATCGTTCTCCATCCCGACATGCCTACCGATTTTTAAGACTTGAAGAGATCCCGATTCAGCTTAAAGAAGAGAGGATACTTTGAAGCTCAAGTGTTATGCAAGTGAGAAGAAAGTGCTAGAGTTGACCAAGCTACTTCACGAGGAGCGAAGCATCAACGCCTACCTCGGCACCAAGAGGAAGCGCCCATGGGAGACTTAGAGCTTTAGGATTTATATGTTTTCTTTTATTTGTTTGAACTATCTTTTGTACTTAAAAAGAAAAAGAATAAAAGGAGTACTAATAAATGTTTGTTCATTGCTTGTTTAACAAATTTAAATCTCTAAGGTCCTTGAAAACATTGCATTGCATCCGTGATAAACATTGCATATCATAGCATAACATTGCATCACACATTGAAGATTGGTTTTCTCATTTGCTCGCTATTTATTTTAGCGTAAATGGCTCTTGAACAATCTCAAAGATCTCCGTGCTCGTAACGCCAGCAGAGTTTACCAGCTTGGTCCAAGACCAAGAAGATTTGAAGAAGCTCATCAACAAGAAGAAGAAGGTTGTTGGTCTTCTCAACATGGGCAGACGTTACAAAGGCGGTCCTAGAGTGGTTAGTCGAATTGAGCTCTCTGAAGGAAGTGTCAAGAAGGAGGATGAGCAAAGTAACAAGGGTGATTGTGAAGGTAGTCAGCATGAGCCTGAAAGTCTATGATGATGGCCAATACTGATGAAGATGACAAGTACAAACAACTTGAAGACCGTCTCAATGCTGTGGAAAACTCAAGATGTCCGGCTGAATTTCGATGATCCGAGTCTTGTCCTCGTGTTGTGATTCCTCCCAAGTTCAAAGTTCCAACTTTTGCTAAGTATGATGGCATGTCTTGCCCTAAGCTGCATTTGAAATCCTATGTCCAGAAGACCAATCCCCACACTGACAACAAAAAGTTGTGGATGCACTATTTTCAAGAGAGTTTGTCCGGAACTCAGTTGGAATGGTACTATCACCTAGAGAATGACCGATCCGACTTGGAGTGATTTAGCGGATGCTTTCTACGCATGATGAGTACAATGTCAATTGACACCCACTCGCATGCAACTACAAAGCATGTCTATGGGTCGTGATGAGAAGTTCAAGGAGTATGCTCGAAATGGAGAGATCTAGCAGAGTTCAACCACCCTTGTCCAATAGGAGCTGGTTGATATGTTTATGGAACACCGACGGCCCATTCTTCAATCATCCGATTGAAACTCTTCACCGGATTCACCGAAATGATATCGACAAAGAACATATTGAAGTCGGTATCAAAAGTGGAAAGATTCGGTAGAGACATCTTCAAATGCAACAAGAGATCTTTGGTGGTAAGAAAGAAGTCAACCGTGTATGGTCGAAAAGCCGAGCCAAGACCGACCGCACTAACTGGGGGGGCAGATATCCAATCCTACATCAAGACAATCTCACAGACAACGCGAGCGTAACGCCACGAAGACAGTTTACAAAGATCAACATGCCATTGTCGCAAGCCTTGCAACACATGTTGAAAGCAGAGCTGATTACCTTGAGGGATCCTCCTCAAAATGTCAACACTTCCTCTCCGAGATACAATCCTAATGCTAAGTGTGCTTACCATTCCAATAGCCTGGCATAGTAATCGATGATTGTTGGGCTCTGAAGAACAAGATTCAAGACATGATTGAAGCTAAGCAGATTGAGTTTGATCCTCCTGTTGAGACTCCAAATGTGATCAACGCTCCTATGCCTAACCATGACAAGAGTTCCAATGCTGTTGGAGAAGATACTTATGTTTTCAACATAGATGACTGACCATTCCTCCGATGACCGTAAGAAGAATTTGCTACAAGTCGTGTCAATCCAGATGCCCAGAATTGTCGTTGGTGCCCGTCCGCGCCGATGGTCGTGCTTGGTTGAGAAGACGTGTTCAAGGTATGATGGACAACCGTGAGATACTACTTAAAACCACCTGCGTAAGCTATGTGAAGAAATGTCTAAGTTAAAGATCGACAATGCGAATGCCGCACCATCCGTGTGGGATACCTTGGGACAGCCAAGTGGAAAGTATGATTACATGGTGAAGTACACTGCTCCCGAGCTACAAGATTCCTATTGAAGATGTTAAGGTAATCGGATGGGGTGACGATTTCCCGAAGACTATGCCGATGTTAACACCATAAGGATTTCCTCTACGATTCTCGGCTCAGAGTGGCACCTCTCATCATTACTCTCCAAGACCGTTCCATATTCCTCCGACAAGGCTATCCCTTGAATTATGGAGTCGATGTTTATTATCATGGTGTCAAGCAAGACCCTCCGACCATTGAAGATCTTACAATGAAGCTACCATTCCCGACATTGACAACATCATCGGATCAAGTAAGGTGACCGTAACCCAAGAGTTTTCTCTCCAGATATCTCCTCCAAAAGACACCGCGACTCCAGCATTCCAATTTATTCAACCCATTCCCCAAGAACCAATGACTCATCCCGCCAAATTTAAGTACCAAAGAAAGTTACCAAGGACACCTCCAACAAGAAATGGAGGAAATTCAAGATTATCAAGAAGAGTGACTACAATGTGGTGGAACAGCTGGGATGACTCCGTCCAAGATCTCCATGCTTGCTCGCTCTTGTGCTCCGAGGCCCATGCTAATGCCTTGGTGAAGTTTCAAGAATGCTCACGCACCGCAAGACACTACCACCGACCGTTTGAAGTTTGTATTGCTAGCCGGCTGCCAACAACGGCCTAGGCTTCTCCGATGTCGATTTGACTCGCCGGAAAGAAACACAACAAAGCCTTGCACATCTCTCGTGAATGCAAGGGCGCATTATCTCATGTTTTGGTGGATACCGGTTCTCGCTTTGAACATCCTATCAAGACCGCTTTTGATCGACTCGATGTTGAAGGGTTGGTCCAAACCCTGACATTATTGTGAGAGCTTTTGATGGTTCTAAGCAAACAAGACTTGGAGAGCTCATTCTGCCTAAAAGTCGGTTCCCACTTTTGATTCCACTTTCTTTGTCATGGACATCCGTCCGCTTACTCTTGCCTACTTGACGCCCTTGATACATGGGGCGGGCTTACCTCACCTTGCAAGTCAAGTTGCACCCCAAATTTTACCCTATTTTTCTACTTGCATTTTATTTTATATTTAAAAAAAAATCACTATTTACTCATCATATGCATCATTCATCTCTTAATTTTCAATGTTGCATTTAAATAAATGTGCACTTTTATTAATAACTGAATTTATAGTTAATTGATTTCTATATTCTTTTAATAAATGAATTGGTTATTATTAAAATTGACATTTTCATTTTAGTTACATTTTTATTTTTTAATTCAAATCATAAATTAGATTTTGGGTTTAAGTCCTTCCCAAATATATAAATTTAATTCGCTTGTAAATTTTCATTCATTAATTCATCGACATTTTGACTGATAATATTTAATTTGCCTCATTTGTATTTAAGGTTGAGTGTTGCTAATTTGTGTTCACGTTATTATTTTATAATATTTTTTTATTTTATTATTTATTTATTTTTGCATATTTTGCGTTTTTTTAAATCTTTTAATTAAATTTTAAGTTGTATTTTTATTGTAATTACATCTTGTACTAATAGTTAATATTTTATCTATTTATTTATGAAACTTGTTTAATATTCAAATATAATTGCATGATTTTTTCTAATAATATAGATTAAAATAGAAACAAAATGACAAAACATATTTTAATTGATTCATAAGTACATATTATATTTCATTCACTATATTAGAAAATACAAAAAGTGGTTTTGTCCTTCTCCTTTCCATCCATCGTGTTCTTACCACTACTACCGCAAAACAAAGCAAATCAAGACAATATTACAAACCAACAATTCCAAATTCCACTACCCTGCTCCACATAAATCCACCAACTTTGTGTACAATTTCACAGCAAAAAACCATTCCACTACTAACGGCTAGCAAATTGTCCTTCATCCTTATCCAATTTGTCAAGCAATTCTCTCTCTTATCCTTGCTATCTTCAATCTACCTATAAAGCAAGCCATTTATAACCACAAAAGAGGACACCAAGAATCTCATACAGAACTCGGCGGAAAACTAAGCTTCAAATCATAAACTTCTCAATACCAGCAACTAAACCTTCGACATACTCCCTTCATCTTTGTCACCTGCGAACCTCACAACCTCAGAATTAAAACAAAAGCCAACCTCAACCCCTAATTTCAGTATCCAACCACCCTTACTACACCATAATAACAACCATTCACTCAACCATACCTCCTTACCCAAAAATCATCACAACCTTCCGCTTTCCGTCTCATCATCATCTCACCGCACACAGTAACCGCAACCTCCTTCCATTTATTCAACAACAACAAACCATTGCAGATCTCAGAAGCATCCACATAGATCAAAAAAACAGACACAATAAGCATCAGAATCGCAAGTAACATACCTTGTTTTCATTTTTTCTTTCGATGTTGTTAACATTTTGTTGTAATTTGTAATCTTCTGCAAATGTTTGAAATCTGATTTGGGGTTTAGGGTTTCTTTGTTGGGGATAAAGATGCTGATTTGCACATGTGATTTGTTTGTGTTTTGCTTTTGTTTCCACCTTTGATTTGTGTGTGCAACCATGGATATACAGAGAGAGATTAAAACAGAAAACGTTGAAAGTAAAAGAACAAAATTGTGAGAGAGATATGCGTAGAGGATGATTTATAAGAGAGAGAGGACACTTGATTTTTTTTTATGCTTTGTATTATTCATTTAATTGCCATTTAATTATTTTGAGGATTTTAATTGGTTGGTCAAATAGTCTTCCTATTTTTTAGTAATCATCTTTTTATTTCATTATTTTCAGTCTTCCTATTTTTTAGTAATCATCTTTTTATTTCATTATTTTTAAGAATATAAGAATAAAAAATAATTAAAGCGTTTATTTAGGAGAATTAATGGGGAGGTTACACATTTACTACTTTTTGTCCATAATTTCTTTTTATATATACACACATATATTTTTATATTATTTTTCCCTTTTTTAATTAAATCATTTGTTTTAGTTTTTATTTTAAATCAAAAAGTGAAAGAAAAAAGGACCAAGTCATGAGAAATTTAAGGGATGGTACGACCATCCCATCTTCTCCTCACACTTAATTTTTATTTTATTTTATAAATTAGACAACATTTATGTTTATTTTTATTTGGGTTATATTGTTTGGATTAGACTCATTTACTTCAATTATACTCCTTTTTTTATTGACACTCCATAGACTTATAATTATTTATTATTTATTTTTATTTTTTTAGAATTATAATTATAATTATTACTTGTACATTTACATGGACTTGTAATTTATTTCCGTCATCCCCATTTGTAAATTTTGTACCCCCATTCCCCACATGATGTAATAGTTAGTAAATATTTTATTGTTTTATTTTATTTAATTATTCATCACTCTCACAAACCAAATGCTTTCAAACTAATACTCGATTGCGAGCCATTTTTTATTACCTTGAGTCGACAAAGCTTAGAAGCGTCGCAACGGCCACACATTTGTGCACACACCACGCTTACTCTTGGGCTTACAATGAGACCTTAATTGATTAGTTAAACATTATTTAATTATCTAATTAGGTTATTCAAAATTGATTAGTTAATCTAATTAATTTTATTAAACTAACTACTTGATTAAATTTTGTTTAATTAGTTGATTAAATTTATTTCGTGCATGCACCTACACCATGTAAATCGCTTTATCGTTTGGGTTGGCCACCTTGTATGGGCTTTGTCGATTTTATTTGTTATTTACAATTATCTCGATCTTATTCTTTCTCCATTCACCAAGCATTTAAAACACTTTCAATAAAAACTCGATCCAACGTCGAGTCTTCTTCTCAAACCTCGATCCAACGTCGAGTTATTTTCAAAAATCAATTTTTCTACCACAAAAAAATATAGTGCTATGGTATTTAATTAAATTGCTAGAGGATAGCCCGACGATTTAATTAAAATGTAAAGTATTTGGGCCATTAGAGGGTAACCCAATGACTTAAATACTTTATTCCATACACTTAATAAAAGTGAACTTTGTTTCACCTCACTCTTTTCATAATAAAGATTTTGGATGAGAGATGATCGGTTGACCTCAATCACCAATCTCGAGTATTGAATCGTTAGAGGATAGCCCAATGTTTTGGTACTTGTCATCCCCAATTTAAAATCAATTTCAACTCACTCAAACTTCTTTTGTGCGCTCTAAGCACCTTTTACCTTTAAAACCTTTTCAAGATTAGACATGATTCATTTATAATTGAGATGCTTCTCCCTCTATTCCCAAGGTTTTCGACTTCTCCACTTGAGTACTAGAGGCGTTCTCAAACCCTCCCTCATGTTGGTGAGTAGTCCTTTATTCTTTATCACACCTTGTGGACGTTAGACGAGTCTTCTCCTTTAAAAAACGACGACTTGTCTTTTCATTTCAAATCAATCAACAAACAATATTTTCTAGAAGAACTACGGAGTTTTGACTTTCCCATTGCACGAGGGAATACGTAGGCACGCGGTTTCGAAACCGTGTCAAACTCAAAAATAATAAAAACATTTCTCCTCTCTTTCATTCTATTTTTAAACTTAGAAGATCGTAAAATTTTTCACACTAACACACAAACACACTTTGAACTAAATGGGTACCATCGAGTACGATGGATGTAAGGGGTGCTAATACCTTCCCCTTGCATAACCAACTCCCGAACCTATATCTCTTAATTTCAGAGACCGCCTTATTCTTTATTCGGTTTTATCTATATTTTCCGCTTTCTTTAGAACAAATAAAATCGGTGGCGATTTCACTACTGCTTTTTTTGAAAATTCATTTAAATGATTTTTGAAAATGAGTTGCTTCAGCTTGGCGACTTCATCGGGAGAATTTCTCAAGCGAGTTAACCCTAGTTTAGTTCTTTGTGCGGTGTGTTTATCATTGTATTTTACTTTCTTCTTTGTATTTTATCTCTCATTTATGTTTCACCATTTATTCCTATGCTTCATTTATTATCATGTGTATATATTTATTGTGTGGGAATTCATGATGGGTATTGATACATAGATAAGCCCACTACCCATGCTTCTAGGTCACCTTTTAGGAATAGAGGGTTGCGTGAGCCTAGGTCCACTTGACTCCATTGTCTTGTTGGCCCGCGAAAAATCCGCTTAGAGTTGGTTGTTTTAAGGAGGTTGTTGGCCCGATAGCAGACATCAATCTTGGACAAATGACCTATAACTCTAAGTTTGTTCATGTTGTCCTAACCGAGACCAACGCTCAAATTTTGGATTTTGAGTATCCCGTTAAGAGTCGTTTCTTGGGGTATACTTTTCCAAATACTATTACCACGTAGGCCTCTCGCGTGATGATAGTGTTTGTTAAAAGGGGATCTGAGACTCCGAGGAACACTTAGCAAAAACCTTAGAACCATCCCATGGAGACTATTGGGTAGAAAACTTAAAGCCATCCTATCATAGGATCCCACATAAATTGTTCTTCGACACTGTATCATCCCCTGCTTCACGCCTCCTGAACTTGTTACTATCATTATATTGCATTCCATTTATATATGTGGCATTGCATTTCATTATATCTTTTTCATTGATGACCTTACATTTCATTGCATCCATCTACATATTTCATGCATACATCCAAGTTGTCAAAAGACTCATTTTGTCTGTCTCCATCTTCAGTTGTTGATTTACTGTCAAACTGGTTCCTCAACACTTTGGATTTGAAGCACGATTCAGAAAATTATGGAAGAACTTCAACGAGACCAAGAGCTATTAAGAGATGAGATCAAACAGTTTATGGGCCAGAGTATCTCAAGTCACCTCCTAAAGCCAGTGTTTCAGACAGGACAGCTCATCCTTGTAACTGATTAGTCACTAGGCCATGTTTCTTTTCTGTTTGTATTTTCCTTTGTTTATGTTAAACCGTTGCTTTCAAATCTTTGTTTGTAATTCCATGTTAATTTTAATGAAATGAGCGTTGCAGTGTTTTGATTCAAATAATTTTTATTTACTGCTTTCTTTCCAAATATATATTTTCCCTATTTAATTTCTTTACCAAACTCTTGTTTTTGCAAAGATTGGAGGGAGGATGATAAAAACAAGATACCCATAATTGATGTTGGTATGCTTTCGAATAAAACTTTGCTGATGATATACAGGCATTTTTTAATTCCCAAACACTGGAGAAATAAGGAAGTTAATCCCTCGTCAACCCCTTCGAGCCTAGAAGTTGGAGTTTCTTTCTATACGAAAACCCCACAAACCTGGGGCAGGGTAGTTCTCAGTTAATTCTAAAGTGCATTTATTCAAGACGCCTTTCAACAAAGGTTGTATTCAATCAAGCTTCCTTCACACACATCAAGAAGTGTCGAAGATGTCATACAAGTAAAAGTGATGATGATGGTTCCCGTAATCATGAAAGTCAAGGGCCACCGTCTTTTTAAAAAATATATCAAAAGAAAAAGCCGCTAAGTTAAAATTAAAAGGCAACTTAGGAAAAATTGGGCATCCCGCCACCGTAATCTTAAGCGGAACGGTTTAAGCAAAAGTTAGATGACAAAATTCAAAAAGAGTTGACCAAAGTCCTCAAACAACAAAATGTTGCAAAAAAGAAGTGATCATATCTCAAGAATGTATCACTTTGAGCCATCGTCATTTCCATCATGTACAATCCAAAATCAATTGGAACTAAAATGCACAACTGAGTTAATCGAGCGGGATCAAGAACATCACGAAGATTGGGTTGGGTACAAATAAATTTTGAGCCTTTATCCTTTATTTCTTAAACCGTGAACTGCACTACGTTACAACCCTCAAAAGACCTAATTGAAGCCGTGTTTCTTTTGAAAGTATACTACAAAGGTTATGTAATATGACTCCTAAGGTCTTTTGCAAATCAATTATCTTGGTATATCCACACCATTGGTTTTTCTTTCACTTTTAAATTTTAAACCAATCGTGTTTTAACCAAAGGATCCATTTTCTATACAAAGAATTACATCATTCCAAAATGATTTTTATTTCAAAACTTTCGCATGAACTTTCATTAAATCATGTTTGAATAAACAATTTTGCTTGCAAACAAGTTTTCCTCATCAAGGAAGTCCAAACTATTAGGAAACTTGGTCATTGATCCTAATCAAGGCAAGTATCTTCGATCCTGCTAGAATCGCCTTCAAGATTTGTTGCTCAAAGGCAAGTCATTATCGAATTGTTTTAATCAGAAGAGCATTTTCAAGACTTATACCGGGGCACTCTTTTCCCCTCAGTCATTTCAAGAGTTGAAGCCATGATTGGTTTATCCTCAACAATCACCTAAACTGGGGCAATCCCCAAGCAGCTCTCCAGTCCTTCCTCCAAGGATCATCATTTCGACACAGTTCACAAGTGTGTTAGAAGTGTTTCTCAAGGCGTATTCTTTCCAAGCAGAGTTGGCAGTGTTCTCCAAATTTTTGATTGTAGATGACATCAGAGCTCCCGTCTTACCCCCACAAAAGAGTCAATCTCCGTTGTCATAAACGTCCTCATTATATATTACATGCATAGATCATTCATATATCATGCATCACAAAGTCATGCATAGCAAGAGTATTTTATCCTCATTTTCATTTCCCGAGGTCTTGTTACAGCCAATGTCTTACCTTGCAATCAAAATCCAACTTACTTGGTACCTACCAAAACAGATGTTCGTCAGTCTGTATCTCTCTTCGTCAAATACTATTTCTTCATTAATTTAAAACCTCAATTTTATTCAACACCATTGGATGTCACATTCCATCATTTATCACCACCCAAGGCCATTCTCGGATGTCTGTCTATTTTTACTCCAGTGCCATTCCTGGATGTCTGTCTCTTTCCACTCCAGTGCCATTCCTGGATGTCTCTCTATTTTTACTCCAGTGCCATTCCTGGATGTCTGTCTATTTTTACTCCAGTGCCATTCCTGGATGTCTGTCTATTTCCACTCCAGTGCCATTCCTGGATGTCTGTCTATTTCCACTCCAGTGCCATTCTTGGATGTCTGTCTGCTCCACCCAAGCTATTCCCGGATGTCTGCTCTTTCCACTCCGCCATTCTC